>CM022670.1:24691754-24936754 GCA_012295275.1 Chrysomallon squamiferum
TGAATGACAAAATCAGTTCAGAAAAATACAACGAGGAATGCTCTACGCCCAAGAAAACACGTAAACGGTGTCATTCAGGAATACCTCCGTCGTATCCCTATTCGCCGCTGAATTCTTTTCCTTCGTTTTCAGTGCCGCAGTTTCCTGGCTGTCCGTCTGTAGGTTCGCCTCCGTTACATAATCCGTACATGTGTAACGTGTTCCCAAACCATGTTCCTTTCAGTCCTCCTCCTAGCTACGTCAGGCCGCCGTTGTACATGCTTCCGTTCTTGCAACCGCAGAACTTGTCGTCATTTCCGGATAAAGTGTCATCACCCATTGGAGTGCTCTCCCCTTCGGAAATTCCCTCTCCTTCCGCCAGCATGAAAGCAGACGAGCCTTCTGTAACGAGTGGGTCGTCAGTATCGGGTCGACTGCCGTATCCAAGAAACGACAACATTGCTTTTGTGGACAGCAATATTCCACAAACTGCACATTATCTTTCCTCTCCCGTCCCCAAGGTACCTTTTTTTTTACAGAATCGTCAAATATGTTGTGTTTCCGTTTCAATTAATAGTTAACATATAATGACCCGGGCGTACAGTATAATTCTTAATAGGTTACTTAATGATATTTTATGTAAATTATTTTATCGTTATAATTAAATTTTAGAAGAAAAAAAATGAAACAACGGAATCAGTCAGAAAGGTTTAAAGATTGGAAACATAATACACCATGCGATAATTATTTTTTAATATGAAACGATATAGCTTTTAAAAGAGTTTCTTGTTGTCTTGTGGCTAACAACGATGACTTAACAAGTAATTGTAATAATGAATGTATCCGTTAAGATATTTTCTCTTCGTTTCAGATTGTGAAAACTTCAATAGAAGTCGTCAACGGCGGATTTGGAATAAGAAATCCACTTTTTGTTTCTGACACAGACAGCTCAACATCAGGAGGTGAGCGTTCTGTGACAATGTTTTTGAAAATAATTACGCAAAGCTGTGGTAATGTTGTTCACATGAATTACAAAGAACTCACTGATTAACAAGAACAGTGTGTTAGCCTCTGTTCGAGTCATTTATTAATTATATAAAATTAATATACACACTTGTTTTTTTTTCTGATAAACGCAAATCATGATTCCACTTTTTTATTATTATTATAGTAGAATACCGATTGTAATGGTAATGACAAAACGACAGTGATGACGATAGTTACGACTTGATGATGACAACTACAATGACACTGATACGTACGGTAACGATGACGACTGCGACAACAACGATGATGATGACAAATGAAGTTGTAAATATGCAGATTTACAATAATAAAAAAGCAATAATATCTTTCTTGGTTTTTTTTCAGCAGAGGTGTCACCAGGCTGGCTGCCCAAGGTTACAATGCACACCTGTCCGATCTGCGGCTTCCAGAGTGAAACGGCAAAGATGATGCAGATACATCTAAAAACGCACAAGGAAATAAAACGATTTCTGTGTTCTTTCTGTGGTAAAGGTTTCAACGACACCTTTGATCTGAAGCGTCACACGAGAACTCACACAGGTAGGTTGTCGTGTGGTTTGTTAGTATAAGAATGAAGAATGGAATGACTTATTTATGGATGGATAGACAGAAGACTGCTTGGACTGAAGGATGGATGAAAGGATGAATGGATGGATTCATTTTTATTGTTCTTGGTGCTACTTCTGTTATTTCTACCTTCATGCAGTTATCATAAATTCATGTAATCCATTCCATTTCAGTAAATTTTTATATATTAATCTCACTTCAGGTGTACGTCCATACAAATGTGACGTGTGTGGTAAAGGATTTACACAGAGGTGTTCGCTGGAATCTCACTGTAAGAAGATTCACGGGATGCACTTTGACTTCGCCTTCAACGAACGACGTGGCAAGGTCTATGTGTGCGAGGACTGCGGGCACTCCACTAACGACCCGGAAATACACTACCTGCACCTGCGCACAACTCACCCTAATAACCCCGCCATTATGAAATGTCATGACAGAAGACAGTTTAAGTTTGTTGAGAGTATAGAGACACGACTGTCACATCAAATACCGTGTTGACGTCACGAGTGAATAACACACACACGCACACACGCACACTGACACAAAAACGCTCGTATGCACACGCACACTGACACAAAAACACGCTCATATGCACACGCACATATTCAAACACAAACACACACACAAAAAATGACTTACTTATAGTTTATATTTGGAACCCTCACCGATTCGATATTTAACAGAGTTACATGCAAAAGATTCAGTTATAATCATTAAAATCGTTTTCTGTATTATTTCGGCCTATTTTTGGATATACAGTTTTTACTGTATGTTATAAAGAAAAAAGCAGTTATATTGCACATTTTTTTTCTAACCAGATGACACAGAAGAGAAATGTTGTAATATTAAATAAAAGCTTCTGTTTGTACTCCTAAATATATTTGAGAAAACCATTTGCTTTTACTAATTGTACTGATTAAGGTATGTTTCATTTTTAGTTTCATAATACAGGAAAATAACTTTAAAAAAACACACATTCTAAATCAGAATTAAACTTTACATATTGTATCATTATGCACGCATTTTCGAAACGAAGTCGCTAAACTGCATTTAATTTTTTTTTTTTTTTTAAATGTGTATAGTCTTATTTTATCATAATTTTGTAAATAATATTTATTAAAGATATATTTACTTTTACCATCAAGTTAATCTTCATTGTATTCCTCGTCTTTTTCTTTTTATTATCATAATCATCATTATCATTATCATTTTCATTATTATTATTATTATTATTATTATTATTATTATTATTATTATTATTATCAATGCAATTTCTAAGATTTTTAAGTATTGTTATATTTTCACATGCACCATTGTTTATAGGTAAAGTTAAACTACCTATTGTATTTGTGGCGATAAACATTCTGAGTATACCAGTGTAAATTAAATATGTGAAAGTGCTTTATTTTTATTATTTTAATTTTTTTCATAATTTTCCACAATCTAATTTATTTCATCTGTAATTAATGTATATAATTATGCATATAAAATATTGCTCAATGTGGAAATAATGAATGTGTTTATGGAGATGAAACATCTAGTAATTATCAATGTGTGTGTATATATATATATATATATTGTGTGTATGTGTGCCTATACGTGTATGGCTGTCTTTGTGAGTGGGCAACTAAATGTATTTTTTCTGAGAATATAAAACATTTTAGATTAAATTACACTGAAATAGCACAGAGAGAGGAGGAGGGGGAGGGAGGGAGGACGGTAGGGGAGAGAGGAGAGGAGGAGAGAGAGAGAGAGAGAGAGAGAGAGAGAGAGAGAGAGAGAGAGAGAGAGAGAGAGAGAGAGAGAGAGAGAGAGAGAGAGAGAGAGAGAGAGAGATAGTTTTATTCAGAGAACTCCAAGTCGAGATATTTCAGAACAATAAACAGTTATTGTAATCATCAGCGATTATCTATGGACCATATCATTCATTTTGTTGCAATGGATCACATTTAACCTTTGATTTATTTATTTATTTTATTTTATTTTATTATATATATATATATATATTTTTTTTTTTTTTTTGTTAAGTGCTTTAGAAACAACTGTAGAACAATAATTATAAACGAATTTTGTATATTGGCGTATTAGTGCAATTATACGAGCTTGGAAGATAACTATTAAAATATCATATACTTTTTATATAAATGAAATAAATTGCCTGTTATCTGTTTTTTTTTGTTTTTGTTTTTGTTCGTTTATTTGTTGTTATTTTTATTTGTTTCGTTTGTTTGTTATGTTATATTCATTATATATATATATATAAAGACGTTTAGTGTCAGTGAATAATTATTACACTACTATTACTACTACTAGTAATATGACATTATTATTATTATTATTATTATTATTATTATTATTATTATTTAGTTATTTACTTATTTATTTATTTATTTTTTATTTATCATTCATATGTAGATGAACAATCATTTACACACACACACATTGATCATTCATATATATATATATATGAACACATGCAGATACACACACACACATACACACACACACATACACACACACATATATATATATATACACACACATACGTACAAAAAACACACATACAGACAGACAGACAGACATGCAGACATACAATTTTTTCCAAGGAGAATCGATAAAATGCAGTAAATAATATAGTTATGAGGAAATCTTGTTTTGACTTTTGCAGCGTAGGTTCCACCAAAAGGTTTTCATTCTTACTTTTACAGAAATACAAAGGGGATACCGTCCTAGTTCGCTATAGATCATTAAACCAGGGGTACATTTATTAAAACTTAGTAAATACTTACAAAATTTCATATGGAGTCTTTCTATTAGTTGTATTTTTTAAAACCACATATTTCACAACCATACAGTAAAATTGGTTGTATTTGTATGTCAAATAAATCAAGTATACAGTCGATGCAGAGATTATTCCGACGACTTTTAGCTATAACGCCGCACAAAGCTTTCATTGCATTGTTATTTAGTTGTTTTATAAACAGAAACTGAAGCTGATTTAAATGTTCATCTGCGAACTGAACTCATGGAAATATGTTCTCTCCCTCCATATATATAATATGTCTTCTCTCTCTCTCTCTCTCTCTCTCTCTCTCTCTCTCTCTCTCTCTCTCTCTCTCTCTCTCTCTCTCTCTCTCTCTCTCTCTCCTATTTTAATTTGTCATCGTTATTGTTTGATTATTCTTGCTGTTATTGTTGTTGTTGTTGTTTTTGTTGTTGTTGTTTTGTTGTTGTTGTTATTATTTTTATTTTTATTATTTATCATCATTATCAACACTTATTTACGCGTGTAGGCGAAACTGTCGGTTCAGATTTCGAATGTTCATATACTACTTTGACAGCGCTGTGAAAGTAAAATGAACTAATAATAATAAAGATAATATGGTGGCAGATACTTGTATATCACAGTAAACAAAAAAACAAAAAAAAAATCTGACACCTCTGCTATAGAAAAACCATGAAATAAGATTGTTATTTTTTTCTTCTTTTTCTTGTTGTTCCCAAATCCTCTTCCGAAGATGAACTATAACAAATATTTCGTCTCGGGGGATTATAAAGCCAGTGGGAGTGTATCGTCCTCGCAGCGGTAGTCCTAAGATTGAAGATTGCATTTTATTGCCAAAAAAAAAAAAAAAAAAAAAAAAGAATAACTGTTCCATTTTTCAGAGCCTCGGCTCGCTGGCATGTTGATGAAGGTAAGAACGCTTGTTTATAACCTATGGCGCCTATAAAAGATCACTCGAAACGTTGTTAAGAAAAAAAAAAAAAAAAAAAAAAAAATACCATGTGACATACCCAACAGCTCATCAAAAGAAGATTATCCTTGGATTTATTCGATTTCTGACCCGACAGGTGGTCCTCGTGGGCTCTGTGTTCGCCTCCTCGGTAAGTCCTGGATCAAAAGATTAACCCATAATATGCAGCAAGACAGCGCATTGTGTTTGATAGTTTATTTTACTCGTAGATCATGTCATCCCGATGTATCCCCTTGCAGGTAGTCCTATTCATCTCGCCGTCTGGAGGCTTAACTTGTTAGTGTAGCCTTTCCTAAAGATGTTAAAATTTCCAGTGTCGGGCTGTGGTGATTAACCTCATTAAATACGCGGATTAAGGTGTTATTCAGTAGCGGCAGAGGTGTGGAAAAGTAATAACAAAAATAACAACAAGAACTGATGAAAGGACAATTCAGAAAATAAATAAAATAAGCAAAGTTGTTACTGGTATCAGCTTTTGCAATTGTAAACGTATTGGCTGGTGGGCGGTGATGTGGTTATGGTTATGATGATGGATAATGATAACGACGACGACGACGATGATGATGTTGATAATAATAATAATAATGGTGTTAATGTTGATAATAATAATAAAGCTGATGATTATGTGATGAATTACGTCTGTGACATATTTTTCAAGAAAGTGACATAAAAAGGAATCTCGGTTACCTTTCATATTCTGGGGTTATTTCTGTATATACACACGCATGCATAAATACACACACACACACCCCCACACCCCACACACCCACACACAGACACATAGATATATAAAAAATATAACTATATAGGTGTATATATAAAAACAAATTCCGTTTACACTTGCATTACATTATTAACGCCTACATCAGCGAGAGAAAGACCATCTTCAACTGAAATCGTTAGTAAAATTATAATAAAAAAATTCCATACAGGCGATCTTTTTCACTTACCTATCCATCCCTAGATTCATTCTTTCTTTGAAACTAAGAACCGTGGAACACCTAGTTTCTGCTGTATTTGATAACGTTTTGTGACAAACCCTTAATTACACTGAAAGGAACTGGTATGATGATACAGAAAACAAACGCTCCGATTACAGAAACATGTGACAGTTCGTGATTAATTATACTCTTTAAAATCTCCATTCACTGCAGTATAATGGACAGTTTTTTTTTTCTCTTCGACAGTATGTTATTGTATAATTTAAACATGAATGTATTTTGTTCTGATGTTAAGTGTACAGAATGATAGCTTGTTGCAAACTGTGTAGATGAGTATCTTCGTGGTTTGTAAAATTACGAAGACATTGCTTAATAACTGTTGAGTATAGCATGTTGTACGCGCAAGTAAAATAGAAGTGTGTAATTCATAATATATATATATATATATATATATATATATATATATATATATATATATAAACACACGTACCTACCTAACTATCTGCCTATATACATATACAAACATACTCTCAAGCATACGTATACACAGAAAACATGTACAAACCGTTTCTATTGCAGAGAGTTCGTTTGAATACCTTTTGGTGTGATAAACAATGTTATGTATATATTCCTTTGTCATTGTAGCTGTATAAATGTTATCTGCACTACTTTTAGACACAATACGTTATTTACAAACAGCACATGATTCTTTAAATGCTGTTAACTCACTGAAATATTTTTTTGATGTAACACATAATGCACAGTTCTTGTTTTGAAAACATTATGCAGTAGTAACGTGCAGTGATGTTTACGAAGATGTTATCGATGTAATGAAGATGTCACCGCATGTTATTTTCTAGCTAATATTTACCTTAGGTTAAAATAAAACGTCTCTCTGTTTGCTTATGTTTTTGTATAATCTCAGTACGGGTGGCTGCTGCTATTCACAACAGCGGTTTCATTTCAAGATGAAAAAGGCATTTTCTATAAATTGTATTTCCTCTCAGTAACAATGTTATATTAGTATGTAATTTAAATTTGACAGTATTTTGTTTTGATTGTCGTACCATGCTGAGCTGTTTGTGTGAGTACAATGGTACACTGGTCTCAGTGGATTAAAAAGATGACAGATGATGTCTCGTAATGTCGTCACCCAGACTCGGCTGGCCCTAATAAGTTTTGGTTCGGTTGTTGAGGATGGATTAAAACATTTTCCGAAAAGAAAGTTGTTACAGTATGAGTATCGACAAAACAGCGGAGATCAACTGTTTTTGAAAGTTCGTGTAGTTACCCATATTTAGAACCCGTTATTGTTCTATTTAGAACCCGTTATTGAGTGGTAACGTGACTTATTTATATTCACTTAAAGTCAGATGTTAAGACTGTAGACTAACCTCAATAAATGGTTATTTGTAATTTTTTTGTTTTTTAATATTTTAATTTTTATTTATTGATAACACCAGCGATTAGAAAATTCTGATATCTGTTAGCTGTCAGAATTTTGGTTTGTCATTTAATAGTCATTACTTTTCACTTGTGTTTCCAAGAGACTGCAATTTAAATAATATCAAAGATGACTTTACATCTTGCAGTATACTCCAAGCTACGTGTTGCTGTAACAAATTATGACCGAAAATTCACTGCGACACATCATTGTCTGATAACAATAACACGAAGCAACTAGTTTTAAATTATTCATTATGTTCCTATGAAACGATTTCTTAAGAATATTATTAACCTTCATGTGCCAGACATTCCGGTAATTCGACCATTTGTTTTCTGTATCGCCATTCTATCTCAATTTAATTAAGATTTCCTTATCGCTATCAAAATAATAACAAAAAGAGAATGACATAGATGTATATAAAGTAATACAAAATTTACAATAAAATACCTTCGACTTCGTTTAACTGAAATATCCGCTGAGTTGTACAACAGTACTGCCAATTTTGCTCTCTCTCTCTCTCTCTCTCTCTCTCTCTCTCTCTCTCTCTCTCTCTCTCTCTCTCTCTCTCTCTCTCTCTCTCTCTCTCTCTCTCTCTCTCTCTCTCTCCCTCTCTCTCTCTCTCTCTCTCTCTCTCTCTCTCTCTCTCTCTCTCTCTCTCTCTCTCTCTCTCTCTCTCTCTCTCCCTCTCCCTCCCTCTCTCTCTCTCTCTCTCTCTCTCTCTCTCTCTCTCTCTCTCTCTCTCTCTCTCTCTCTCTCTCTCTCTCTCTCTCTCTCTCTCTCTCTCTCTCTCAGGCCCTTAATTACGGGTCAGTCATTTTGATAGAAGATAGAAGATAGAATTTCTAGCTGCCATCATAGAAAAAGCTAAGAACAGCGGGAAATATTCTTCACGACAATAGTCTCTCCTCAATAGCTGAAAATAGTGAAACTGTAGCTCATCTTTGGCTAACGTTATTGAAACGCGATACAGTACCAAAAACGTTACCTGTATCCAATTCTGACGTTCACAGCAAGCACATGTATTAGACATAGTGGCCTCATCCTGCGCTTAATAATAACTAAAATGACACTGCGGTGGCTGTCATTAGAAACTGTTAGTAACGGAATAAATATACGCTTCTAAAGCAAGGACACCTCATTAATTATTTATCCAGCATATCCACAAGTGCTTTGACGACAGCGCTACCCGGGTGTGTTTACTCAGTAAATAACACACCCACTGTCACATTTACACGTCAGCTATAAACAGATTTAATTTTTTTTTTTTTTTTTTGAATATTAAATTTTATTATTATTATTATTATTATTATTATTATTATTATTGTTGTTGTTGTTGTTGTTGTTGTTGTTGTTGTTGTTGCTGCTGTTGCTGTTGTTCTTCTTCTTCTTATTATTATTATTATATCGGCTTTGATCAGATATTGAATACTCGATGATAGGAACAAATAAAATCTGTAACAAGATATGATCTAAATTCATTACTTATAAATTTGGATTTAGATCACTTTGGTTCGCAACGGTAAATTTAGATATAAAAATGATAGGTATGTTGATCATTTAAGACCAGCCAGTGCTGAAGTCAAAATGACTAAGACTTGTGTATAGCAGTCACACTCTCTACAACAAACTCTCTAACATAGTTTAGACTCTCTCTCTTTCCTTCTCTCTCTTTCTATCTCTGTCTGTCTGTCTGTCTGTCTGTCTGTCTGTCTCTCTCTCTCTCTCTCTCTCTCTCTCTCTCTCTCTCTCTCTCTCTCTCTCTCTCTCTCTCTCTCTCTCTCTCCCTCTCTCTCTCTCTCTCTCTCTCTCTCTCTTCGTTGTTTTCTCATTCCGTGCTCACGTTTCCTCGCTGTCTTTTTCTCCTTCTCTCTATCATTTTTGTCCCTCTCTAAATCAATTAGTAGCCACGTCATGCAGTATTATGAATTACATTCCAAAGTGCAATTGGTATTCTTACGGTTACAATTAGTCTTTATCTCCGTCTGCAAACCTTTCTATAGAGCTGTTTCCATGCTCGCAATATGAAACCTTTTTTTTATACAATTTACGCGAGTAATTTGAAGAAGTCTCACTTGTAACATTACACTATCTCGTAACAGGGCATAAAAACCATTATAATTTAAATTGACAGTCGGTTTTCAATTTCAGAATCTCCTTTGTAAATTATCCTTAATGCAGTGATAAAAAATCGTCGTATAACGACATGTTGTCTAACATAATTTTAAACAAGAATACCAAACATATTCAAGTAGGTTGAATAGATTAAATATTCAGCCTCCTGATCTCAGAAGTATCGTGGTGGTGTGCGTGTCGAGTTTAATTACATTTATGTGTATTTATTACCTTGATGATGACGTGGAGAGAGAGAATTTGTTAAATATAATTTCAGTATGTTGTATTACTTAATACAACACTGGATAAGTTACATTTAAAAGTATGCAGTGTTATATAATAAATATTACATGATGTACTATAAAAAAAAAAAAAAATAATAATAAAAATAAATTTAAAACCTTTTCTTTGTGGCTTCCAGAATGATGATAGTTAAGTCTAAGGAAGAAAGATATTAAAAATCTCTGCGGGTCACTGTTTCATAAACAAACGTACACGTTACGTTTTGCCTTACTTAATGGTCTGAAATTTATTTCTCGTTCTGCCTTGAAACGTTTCGTAACTGACAAACCAGTCATAACGTCCTCAGTAAATACGTGAAGTCAGTACACAATAAAGTTTGAAAATAAAACGCTCTATAACTTAATCATTTTTTTAAATTTCTTTTTCTTTAGGTATTCAGATCCTGCATAACGACTGTATGATAATATTATAAATATAATTTCCCTTTCAGAACCTTGATTCCCTTCTTTGAAACTTGGTCTAGGCCAGTGATTCCCAACGTGGGGCCTACGCCCCACTGGGGGGCAATTCAATAATAATAGGGGGCAATATGAAAAATATAGTAACATCAACATTTTTGTTTTATTTTACCCTATATGGGTAAAAATTATAAATTTATAGGATAAAATTGTAATTACAACCTAGCTGAGCATAACAGCTTGTGCAATGTAGTCAAGTGTTCACCCACTAATGTCATCGTGCATCAACTTTTCTGAAAGTAGTTCTTGAAAAAGATGACCAAGATCTCAAAAGCATGACGCTCAGTAATAATACTGTTAGTAGCAGGATTTTTGAAATGAGTTGTGATGTAGAAGTACAACTTGTTGAAAAATTAAAATATACAAATTTTTCAATACAGTTGGACGAATCAACTGTAAGAGATAGTGAAGCTCTGTTAATGGCCTATGTAAGATAATGTTGATAATGGAGAATTTATTGAGGATATGCTATTTTGCGAAGCATTAGAAACCACCACTATTGCAATTGATATGTATAAGAAATTAAGAACATATTTAGATGATAAGCAGATACCAATGGATAACATTATATCTTGTGCTGCAGACGGTGCTCCAGTGATGATGGGCAAGAAAAATTGAGTTTTAAAATTATTGAAAGACGACAATCCCCAAATGTTGTTAGTGCATTGTGTTATTCATAGACAGAATTTAGTTTCCAAAAAAGTTTCCCCTGTTCTAAACGAGACATTGAATACAGTTATAAAATGCATAAACACTATAAAATCTAATGCCAAATGTGAGCGTCTTTTCAAAAAAATTTGCAAGGATCAAAATGCAGACTATGTAAGATTATTACTTCATACTGATGTAAGGTGGTTATCAAAGGGGAATGGCCTGAAAAGATTCATGGAATTATTTGATATTCTTAGTGAGTTCTTGGATGACAAACCTTATATGACTCTGTTACTGACAGTTGATGGTAAAGCACTTGTCAGTTATTTAGCAGATATATTTGAAAAACTCAGTGTCTTAAATAAGGAGCTCCAAGGAAAAATATGACTCTTGTTAATTCAAAGGCTAAGATAGTTGGCTTTATATCATTTCTGGAATTATCCCAAGTAAATATTACTGTCCAAAAATTTGAACAATTTTATTGGCTGAATAAATGTGAGGTAACATGTCTTGTTATTGTGGAGCACTTAAAAATAATGGTAAGCGATTTCAACTTCAGATTTTCTGATTTGAAAGAAATTAATTATCCATCTTGGATGACTCAGCCATTGCTAGTGGATCTGTCAGATGTAACCATGGAGTATCAAGGAGAACTTTCGGAATTACAAAATGATAACTCGATTAAAGCCCTGATAAAATAAAAGGAACAATGATGTGACTCTGTGAAGAAACACAAGCTAAATATCCAAATACAAGTAGTTTGGCAAGAAAACTACTGTTACCATTCCCATCGTCATACTTACTGGAATGTGGATTTAGTGCTGTGAATGACTTATTACTGAAGAAAAGAAACCGACTGGATATCACTAAACGAGGCGACTTGAGATTGAAATTAACAAAATTTCTGCCTCGGTTAAAATCTCTTTGCAGTAGACATCAGGCTCAAGGGTCTCATTAATTGATTGTAATTGAATTTATTTAATCTCATGGTAGATATGTTATACACATTATAAAGTGGATTTTATTTGATTAAATTGGAAGTTAAACCCTTTAGTTTTATTTGAAAGATACAATTTTTTATGTTATACTTCTTCAAAACTGATATTGTTATATCATACTAAACAATTAACGGGTGGGGGACATGAAGAAATTTGTGATAAAAATATGGGGCATGGTACTAAAATGGTTGGGAACCACTGGTCTAGGCCCGAGGTCAGGGCTGCGCAGACTTTTTGATCTTGCAGGCCGCAACGCTTTAACCTTACTGGCACTACAGCCGCAAAAATTCCATTGTTCATAAACTCCTAAAGCGCAACATTTACGATTCTGCATACTTTTCTAACAATGAACCTCTGCGACTTAAAATGCTGCATGTAAATAATGGGTGCGTTTACATGTTTCCGTGATAATTGACTTCATTCCTCCATGGTTAAGATTAAAGTCAAATTAAAATGTTATTAATGTATATTATTTATTAATTTAATTAAATAACAACTTTAAATCTGTCGGATCTAAAAATGAATACTGGACGCGTTGTTGTGTACGGCATCTGACAGTCATGGGATTTTTCATTGTGTGTGAGTGTTTATACTGACACAGAACCTCGCGTTATATTTCAAATGAGACGTCAGATGTGATGAGGCGACATCCTTCCCACGCCCGCAGGGTTTGCACCCCCGGGTTTGGCTCTAGGGTATAAAAAAATATTGTATAGGAAAAAACGTGTTTAGTTATATTTATTTTATTTTATTTTATTTTATTAAACGTGTTTAGTTATATTTATTTTTTTATTTTATTTTATTTTATTTTCATTTTTCATTTGTATTTTTTTTTGAATTATTTATTATTCTTTCTTTCT
The DNA here is from genome assembly GCA_012295275.1 of Chrysomallon squamiferum. NCBI lineage: Eukaryota > Metazoa > Mollusca > Gastropoda > Neomphalida > Peltospiridae > Chrysomallon > Chrysomallon squamiferum. The sequence continues at coordinate 24,704,852 of CM022670.1, forward strand.
TAGCTTGTAGCTTTCGATTCATTAATTTATTTTCTTATTTACACAGTGAATATTTTGAACCATGTTCACATATCTCATCATGTTGTTGTTCCTTTTATTAAAGTTATCGTTAATGTTAAAATATTTCGTAAAGAAATATTTTCATTTTTGTGTAACTGTTTTCTGTTTTTTTTACTGTTTTCAAGTGTTGGATATTTTTGTGTTTTGTTTTCATTAACCAGTGAAGGGTGCAATGTTCCTTTTCCTACTTTTATTATTATTCAGAAACGCACTGTATAGAAATCGAATAACCACTGCCCTTGAAATAGACAAAATATATACACACACACACACACATACACACACACACACACACACAGAGAGATAAACACACTGTATGCATATATACCTATATATTAACTGATAATCCTGATGATGTTAACGATGATGACTAAGACTACGAAGACGACGTTGATGATGATAACTGGAAACTGTATAATTTAATTCAAAGGTTGTTGTTTATTACGTCATAAATGAAGCGACTTAGTCACGCACAGCTTAGTTTTCTGGTTTCTTAACTGCAGATAGTAAGTAAAACTAAATAGGATTCATTATTCTTATCATTGTTATTAAACCTGATAATTTTACAAATTTAGAAAAAAAAAAATCGCCTCAAAGTAGTGTTGATAAATAGATAAATAAATAAATAATTAAAATATTATAATACAAAGTGTATGAAACAAGAAGAATAGAATTTTACAAGCTTTAAAGTGTTGCCTCGCTGAAACAAGACGAATAGAGTTGCTTCCCTTGAATACCAATATATATGTACTACTATATGAATTCATGTGTACTTAATTATATGTAGATGTTCCTAAAATTTGTGACTGAAAAACAAATTTAAAAAAATGATTTATTTATTATTATTATTGTATATATTTGTTGTAGATATATATTTGTTTTTTTTTTTTTTTTTTTTTTATTTATTGTTTTGGTTAATGTTTTCAAAATGTGCATAAAATAAAATCGATGCAATTATAGTTTAGAATGAAATTCTTTCGACTATCTCTCTTATTTCGTGAACTAGAGGCGTAAATTTGGAGCTTTACTTCTACACTGGTGAATAGATCTAAATACATTTTTTACTTTGTCTGATGTATTCCGGAAGAAGCTATATCCACTGAATGAATTAGTTTATGTCTACGGTTACCGTTTAAAGTCTACTGACATCGTTGCAAAGAAAGACATAACTGACTTCAAAGCCATCAATTTTTCGGTTGTCCGATTTATAGCAAAATCAGAGGGGGTAGGAGTTCCATTAGTTGGATAATTACCCCCATTATAAACTATCCTTTATATTATTATTATTATTATTATTATTATTATTATTATTATTATTATTATTATTATTATTGTTATTGTTATTGTTATTATTGTTGTTGTTGTTGTTGTTGTTGTTGTTGTTGTGTGTTGTATGTATGTGGATGTATGCTTTTATTTATTTTAATAAAGTTGTTAATAATTCTTTACCTATACACAACAATACAAATCAAGAAAACACTGATAAAGGGACATAACTCTGCTGATAACCCTCACATATCGATTGGTGTTATGTTTTGTAAAGCGTTTTTATATAGCGAACTAATCTTATAATGACATAAAATTATTTTAAAAAAAAAAAAAAAAGACAAGCTATCTAATATACATAATTAAGAGATCATACATTAATAACTTGTCTTTGAGTAATATAAGTACACAGAAAAAAAGAAAAACAACAAAAAAAAAACCCAAACAAAGACGCTATTATGTCGGGAATTAACGTTTGATATAAAATGTTTGCTTCTCAACTGTTAATACTAATGCCTGATAAACTTACGATACTATTGAATAAATAGATACTATGGACACTATTCGAGAGAATTAAAGATGAGTTTCTGTAAATCGGTGTTATACATGGAACTAAATTAAAAACTGTGAAAACCTTTCTTTCAGTAACTTACCAAAATAAAAGATTACGAAAGTTAAAACGTTAATTTCTATGAGATAATCGCGGAAATTTTTTTTTTATAATACAATCTCATAAATATATTGATAAACATTCGATATTATTAGTAACTTTCTTTAAACAGTTTAGTTTTTAAAAAAAAAAAAAAAAAACAAAGCTAAAATTTTAATTACCTTTGAGAATTAGATACCAACGATTTATAAACATTTTTTTTTTAACTGTATTCAGATAAGTTCATTGTTCTTAGAAGATTCCTTTAAGAAACATAATTTAAATATAAACTAATTAATTAACAGAATTAAAAAAAATTAAAATTTATTTAAAATATACAGTATTTTAGCTTGAAATTAAATCCACACTTCAGAATTAAAATAATAATAATAATAATAAAAAAAAAAAAAAAAAAAAAAAGATTGTTATAATACAACAAACACTCACTCACTGTCAGGCTTTGAGAAATTAACATAAATCAATGGATGTCTGGGGCGGGTCCAGTTTTTCTGATTGGGGGGTCCATGACTAAAAAGGGCGCCATGACATTATGAAGAAACATTATTGAAAAATTACACACACAGTTCACATGGACCTTAATATAATAGTGCTACAACAGGGACGCTGGCAGACACATTCTATAGTGTTGTTCTTTACACTGACAAAAATGTAAAAAAAAAACCTAAATAAATATGTAAACAAAAACCGCAAAATCCTCTATAAAAGGGACACTTCTTAAATTTGAGGAGGGGGCGGGGTCTGCACGCCTTGGACCCAGTCCTCTGGATACGCCCCAGATTGTGAATGTGTGTTTTAAAACGCTAAATAGGAAATTGGAGAATGATAAACACTCTTGTAATTTAGTCAAGCGTACAAGCTTGGATAGCGTACAAGGATTAACGTCACGTATAACGATATGATGACTGTTTTAAAGAAGAATTAGATGTGTGGTAGATAGGTAATAAAAGTATAATAAAATATATATATATATATATTTTAATGAAACTCTACACCTTCCTTGCATGTTAACAATTAAGTCACAAAGACGTAAATGTGTTTTACTAAAAAAAAAAAAAAAAAAAAAAACAAAAGAAAGAAAAACATTATGTAAAAATGAAAATATTTCATTACTATTTGTTTTAAAATTAAAGGTAACATTAATAAAAGGAAACAACAAGAACATGATGAAATATCTGAACATAGTTTTAGATATTACTTATTCTCCATCTAAATAAGAAAATAATTACTGAATTTAAAGCTACAAGCTAAGAAAGAAAGAATAACTAATTGTTTTTTAAATACAAAAAAGAGGAAAAAATGAAAATGAAACAAAATAAACTAAAGTAAAATAAATAAAACTGAACATACGTTTTTTTTTTTCTATACATTTTTTATATCCTATATAGAGTTTAGGATCTAGACCATGTTTCAAGGAAGAGAATCAAGGTCCTCAAAAGGAAAGTTTTAAACATTTTACGATTTTATGCAGGATCAGACTTGGTAAATAAAAAGAAATAAGAAAAGAATTAAGTTATAGTGTGTTCTGTTTTCAAAATATATTGTGTACAGAGTTCACATATTTACTGGGGACGATATGACTTGTTTGTGAGTAAAGAAACGCTTCGAAAAGAAACGAAAAAAAAGAGTTTCAGACCAGTAAGTGAGGCAAAACGTAACGTGTACGTTTGTTTATGAAACAGTGACCCGGAGAGATTTTTAATATCGTTCTTCCTTAGACTTGGGTTTGTGCTTAACTGTCATCAATAAGGAGCCACAAAAGAAAGTTTTTTTTTTTTTTAATAATACATCATGTAATAATATTATGTAATACTGCATACTTTTAAATGTAACTTGTCCAATTTTGTATTATATAATTATGTTTAACAAATATCTCTCTCTCTCTCTCTCTCTCTCTCTCTCTCTCTCTCTCTCTCACACACACACACACACACACACACACACAAGCGCGTGCAGACGCGCACGCACACACACACAAACACATAGAAACCTGCTTGCTATATTTGTGTACCGAAGCATGTACAAGAGTGTGTTTAAGAATGAAAATATAAATTAGTGACGGAATTTGGGTGCAGTTTTTGTTTGTTTGTTTGTTTGTTTGTTGTTGTTTTTGTTTGTATGTATGTATGTATCGGCTGCTGTATTCATGTCTGTACAGTGCCTTAGTTATGTTCGTGTTCTGCGCAGTTTGATAACTTGGTCGGGAAGATTTAAAAAAAATTACATTCAATTATACCACTGTTGAATACTGCTGTCACAGTCTGGCATGCATAATTAGTTCCAGCAGAACTTCACTTTATTTACAGAGCTATAGCTCTGAAAACAACACATCAGAAATGACAGCTTCGATAATAACCGCACATTATCTTGTGTCATGGGTTTGCTTTTCCACCTCACCGCTGAACAACAGTGATCAGAGCGAAGACAAAATTTACATTCACCTGTTTGGGTTTTTTTGGGTGGTGTTTTTTTCGTGTTTTCATTTCACCGTACTGCTTTACTTTAACTTCTTCCCTCTGTCCTCTCTCTCTCTCTCTTTACATTCAGAACTGATCGTGAACTGAGATCGCAGGAAATAAGTAGAGGATTAACCGTTTTTCTGCTGTATTCACAGGGAGAGGATACAGAGCAGACCAAGGGTTTATTGTTCCGTGAATATTTTACCCTGAAAAAAAGAAGAAGAAGAAGAAGGTGAACGAGGACAAAGAAAAATGGATAGAGAGATAGAAAGAAATGAATAACTAAAATATGGTTAACGATTCATCAAGACATTTTTAATTAGTTTATGTATGTATGTATGTATGTTTGTATAATAATGATAGCAATAATAATAACAATAACAAAAACAAGAGCTGCAAAAAAAATAATAACAGCAGCAGCAACAGTAACACTTAATAATAATAATAATAATAATAACAACAACAACAACAACAACAACAATAATAATAATAATAATAATAATAATAATAATAATAATAATAATAATAATTTATTTTATGTGTAATTTAATCATTCCAACAAATAAACAAATCAATTAAAAATACAATTAAGAAATATCAAATAACAAAAAGCTAAATAAAATAAAAAATATCACAAAATAATTCTCATGTTTACCCGCGATCATCGACACCCCCCGAGAGACACACACCCACACACACACACAGCAGACAAAAACAAATGACGTTATGATTTTCTGTTAACACTCTACGTGTTAGAATTTCTAAATCTGTCGACGGGTAGAGCTCTTTAAAACGCGGGTAACTGAATACATTTTGTGAGCCGTGTCTTTGTGACGTGGATATAAAATGTATGCTCGTTTCTTCTCAGTCAGTTGTCTCTTTTCGTCACCAAGTTAAAGTTGACACTTGCATACATAATCAATGTGAAAATTCATTCTGTGCTGGGACAGGACACTAATTCTATCATGTTCGATCAAACTGTTAAGTGGCTTTGGACAATCTGCGGTGCTATCATTTTGGTTTTTGGTTTAACAAGCAATTTTATTTCCTTGTGGATCTTCAAGAAGCTGAACATAACGTCGACCCCAGCCACTTTTCATTTGTTTGTTTTGGCGATCACTGACAGCGCTGTTTTGATCAACAATCTCGGCAGACTGTGGATCAAGTTCACGTTTGACTATGATGTACGAAATGTGTCCGGTGCAAGTTGTAAAATTCACGAATTTCTTTCCTACGTTTTACCCGTTTATTCAGGATGGATCGTCGTTTCTCTGGCATGCGAGAGATACATAGCTGTCTACCAGCCATTTAAGTTCGGAATCTGGTGCTCTATCAGAAACGGTGTTTTTAAATTGATTTTCATATTTTTGATTATCTGCGCTTCTGACATTCACCTGCCGTTGACCTACGGAATTGTTTCGAAAAATGACAGTTCTGTTTGCGAAATTACAGCAACGGACGGACTGAAGTATTATGATGAGAAAATATTTATCTGGATAAATTTATGTGTTTTATCACTTCTGCCATTTATCATCATGCTGATATGTTCGGTTATGATAAACCGCAGACTTTCCACCTCAGCGTTTTCACACACGCGTAACGCCATTGAGGGACGTATTTTAGTTTACCTATCAATACTTTACATCTGTCTGTCTTTTCCAAACACTGTCACATACGTCGTTGAAGCAGTGATTACTTGCGACGAACATGTAAACTGCGATTCAATAATTAATCTTGTCTGGACCATTACTTATCTGATCATGTTGTGTAACTACGCCATCAACTGTCTTGTCTACATGCGAACTAACAAGAAATTCAAAGAGGAATTTTTCCAGCTAATTCGATGTAGATGACCAAGGTTTGCGTCAGAACTGATCTATTTTAATTTTGTAAAACACAAACTTATAAGTTTTATAAAAACGAAAAATAAGTACCTAAGGAAGAAACAAAACAAACAAGGTAGGATGCTTTTAACTGCATGGTAACAGCATAATATACCACACAGTAAACTACAGCAAACATAGAGACTACGTAATAAAAACACACGTAGACAATGTCACTGTGCCGGGCATTTCTCAGTGATCATACATCAAACGTCACCTACATACCAGACCAGTACAGTAATCACACATCATAAATAGCAACATAAAATAAAATAACACATAAAATTAAAGCTGTTATGTACCATACAATAACACACTGGACAACAGCACACACAGTGTAACACACTAAATTTATTATTATACATCATACAACAACACGCTGAACAGCACACTGGACAACACAACAATACAACACACTCAGGTTATTATTATACATCATATAATAACACATTAGACAACACCCCTGTATAACACACTGAATTTATTGTGTGAAAAAAATCGTGAATATAACTAGATAAATAGCATTCTGTGTAGAATACGTGTGTAAATAACTAGATAAATAACACTGTGTAAAATACACGTGAATATAATTAGATAAACAAGCTATTTATGAAATACATGTATAAATAACGACACATTGATAACGGATTTGTTTTTGAATAACACTGTCGAATTTTATAATTTACCAGCTACTGTAAGACTAATTTTTCAACCAACATTAAACAATCATGTTTTGAGTATTCAAGCAGCAGTCACAAACGATCACGGGTTATGTTACAGTTTTATATCGAGCGTGAATACAGATGTACAGCTCAACACTTACACAATATGGCACCAAAACTGTGTGACACGACAATATGTGTATTATGTTCTAGTTTTGTAATTGTTATATTTATAAAACATGTTTGTATTTGTTATATATTATCTTTTTCATTAAAGCAGTAATAATGAACATGAAAATGAAGATTTACGTTCATTTATTTCATTTATTAACCTGCAATTGATTTTTTTTTTTTTTTTTTTTTTTTTTTTTTTAATCGAATATATTACAAGGTAAGGACAGGTACGAAAATCTTGCATATTTGTTAAATGAAAGCTAAACTTAAAATATCATATCGAAGTATTCACACTTCAAACCAGTGGTGTATCTAAGATGTGGTAAAGTACGTGTCCTAAATGCCACTTGCAATTGGGTGCTAATTTTTATTGTGGTAACGTTAATCAAAAGATGGATGTCAGATCTCTGGACAGGGAGGCAACTACCGTAGATACGCCCCTGGTTCAATTCTAGTACGTCATACCACACACACACACACACACACGCACACACACATGGGAATGTGGAATATTAATCATGCTTGGCACAATAGCTTGAGATTTCACATATAAAAAACCCAGCTGTTATTGGCAAGATGTATTTAATGGTGCACCAATGAACACGTGCAATGAATGCAACTGAGAAGGTGTGAAGTGATTTCAGGTTGAATTGTAAAACATTTATTAACTGAACCGGAAAAAAACAAGAAAAACAACTGAAGCATTATATTACTCTAAACACCTCTTTCGCCAATCGTTTACTTAATGTAAACAGACTAATACTTTTATAATTAAGTAGACTCTCGTAACTCACAAACGATGCCGATAACATCTGTTAAAAAAGCTCGTATTTTATATCATGTTAATTTAATGAATGACTTCTGTGCTGTAAGTGGTTTTTTATTACAGTGTGCGATACTTAAAGAAACTTACGTTTATTTATTATAAACATATAAAATGAACATTACTGTCAATAATCGTAACACATTGCCTGGTTAATTATTTATTTTTGTTTTATTTTGAAAATCACCCATCAAACAGTTAGTTATTCAGGAGTAAGGAGAAGAATGAAAAACGGCACACATAACACTGTTAGTGCGCCTGAACTCCACACGCAATGTAATCTAGTTTCAAATACACAAACGCAAAGAGAGTGAACGAGCCAGAGAGAGAGAGAGAGAGAGAGAGAGAGAGAGAGAGAGAGAGAGAGAGAGAGAGAGAGAGAGAGAGAGAGAGAGAGAGAGAGAGAGAGAGGGGGGGGGTTATTGATAGAAGTGTTAGTTAAGCTTGGACTGTTAGTGTTATCTTTCTCGTACATCGCAGAGCTAAAAGCAATAAGAGACCTGATAGAGTTGCACTGATTACATTTTTAATATTAACTTAAAAGTGGAAGACTATGAAATTGTCTTTTAACATCAGCCCTGACGATTAATGTGATAATAAGAAACACTGTTTGAAAACCTTATTTTCATACTGATCTTAATAAATCTGAATACACACACAAATACACACAACAATTGTTTTTCTACCAAACATTCATTCCAACGTCTGAAATATTTTTGTTGTTATTTTATATATTTAGGTAACTGTTCATTCTTAATGTCAGAACCCATAATTTTGATGTATTTTCCTTCTTTTTTTTTGTATGTCACTGAATAGGAAACAAAATATATTACAATATATCGATTCAATTTTCTCCATTTACACTTGGTCCAACAGAAGAAAAAAAAACCTTTTATTCACAGTAGAAATATTTACTTAAGAAGACACGCTCAAATAAATAAAGAAAATTGAAAATAATTATATATTAGACTATTTCTCTGTGTCATGCTAGACATACTTGTGCAAAATTATATTGTAACATTAGTTCTTTATCATTGTGATAAGCGAGTTAATTTCAAGGTCCACTAGAATAAATCAAACATAAAGATTTGAAAATTCTATGAAGCGCTTTTTGTTATTGTCCAATTGTTTTGATATATAAACACATTCTTTCAAATATTAATCTCTTATTTTACAAAATATATGGTGCTTCTTTGGCGTGTGATCTAAGCGTCACGAAACTACTTTGTAGTGTGATCTACAACTTAAATAATTAAAGGGCGATCGACAGCAAAAAAAAAAAAAATATATATATATCTACGAAATTTCTATAAGATAGGAGAGTATCGAGAAAGGATAATTATATTCCTTTAACAGGAAATGTCAGTTTATAGCAGACAGGTAAAATAATACAACACATTTGACCAAGCTTGGATCAGAAATGGATTAAATAGGATTAGAGAGGAAGATGTTAAAATCCTTTAAGATTAATGCATGATATATAAATATAGTTCGGTTGTATTCCATCTGTGATTTTTTTACTTGTTCATTTTATTTTCAATTTTTAAAGAAGGCTTAAGACGTTGGCTAAATATTTTTACAACATAATCAGCCACAAGACGATGGCAATTGCATTTTTACGAAGAAATGGCCTTGTAGATAATGAAGAAATGAAGGAAGCTCGAACAAAAGGCGAAATCCTGCCAACTTCACGTTGCTGCCAAACCTCAAATTAGCGTACATTTTAGCCCTGCTTTCTATAAATTATAAATATATAACAAAAGGAAAGTTTATTTCATGTATGCAGTGAAACATAATATTAACAAACCAAGAATAAACATAATTACAATTAAAATATATGCGTAGATCAAACACCAAAGTAGAATTTGCTCGGTGTATATCACTAGATCGCAAAGACCACATACTAAGTAGTAAGAAAAAGAAGAAGAAGAAGAAGAAGAAGAAAGGTAAAATAAATATGTAAAGTATGTATGTATGAATGTATGTATCTATGTAAATATGTATGTATGTATGTATGTATATATATATATATATATATATATATATATATGTATATATATGTATGTGTGTATGTATGTATGTATGTGTGAATGCATTGTATGTAAGTGTGTGTGAATGAATGTATATATGTAAGTTAAAGAACTTCATTTACTATGTATTCTTCTATTTTATATTTTCCAGAGATTAAAGTTTTATGACATTAACTTACTAAGATAAAACATTTTAAAATGTAGAGGTGTGTGAAAATTAATTTCTTTTAGGTTCGATTCTACATTCAGAAATCACCACAGAATATAAACTGTAAGTAGCAATTTGACAAAAATTAACATTACGGAAGATTAGAGATAGAAACCTTTAAGTATTCGCGTAGGTGAATCACAAGAATAATGTACATATATATATTTTACATATTTTCTTTTCCTTTTAATAATAATAATAATAATAATAATAATAATTAATTTCTTTTAGTTTCAGATTTGCTTCTAGAAACAGCAGAATTTAAACTTTATGTAGCTCAGTTCGATTAGATAAATGTGTCTATGTAAAATATAAGGAAGATGAAATTAAATACAATGTGTCGTGCACATTTCATGAAAATCAAACCGCTACTATTTATACATGTATGAGTGTGTGTGTCCATGTATGTATGTACGTACGTATGTATGGACGATAAGTAACAAGCGAGTAAATGAGTGACTAAGTAAGTAAATAAGTATGTAAATAAAAATAAAAATTTAAATAATAATAATAATAATAATAATAATAATAATAAAAATAATAATAATAATAATAATTAGAAGACCAGGAAGAAGAAATTTAATATGTATAAGTTACAACAACAGCTAGGAAGACACATATTAAAAATGACTTTAAACGTCAGTTAACCAGGAAGAACTGCATTAAAGAAATCTCTACGTAATGTTTCTTAACATTTTTTTTTCTCACTTTTAATCTTTATAGTTGTCGGTTGTTTGCACATTTTAAATGACGTTAAAACGGTTCGCTAAATTCGAGTTAATGCCTACCTGAAAAGAACCATCGAGAACTTATTTTTATGCTGAATTAAATCTGTTATCAGAGAAAACACGTGTTTTAAATAGTTTCTTGACTGAAATATTCTGCATTAATATTTCATTCAAAAGACGGTTTAATGACTTACCGGCATAGTGTGATGCTAAAGTAAAGTTATCAGTTTTCGTTTTATTCGCAGCAAAATCTTTTTACATGTCAGTGTGATGTTATATATCAAGTTATATGCAGTTATAGAAAACCTTTTTTTTTTGTAAAATTGCTTTTTCATTCAAAAAATTTCTGAAAGTTTTCGTATATTTTGCATAGCTCTTCTAGCTATAAAATTAAAACCGCGAACAAAAATTTCAGTAAAATATATTTAGTGTTGAATCCTGTTTATATTAATATTAGTACAGATATTTGTTTAAAATTTTACTAACAATAACAGCAAAAATAACAAATAATAACTACAACAACAGCAGTGATAATAATAATAATAATAAAAATAAAAATAATAATAATAATAATAATAATAATCATAATCATAATAATAATAATCATAATAATAATAATAATTTCAGCAGCAACAACAAGAACAATAAAAATAAGTCCTCTTTGTATCATATATTAACTTTACGTACATAATTCAGTCATGTGTTCTGAAGCAACAGCATGTTCACTCTAACCACAAACCTGCCCGTGCTAGGTGTGCCTACAAAAATGAATAAAGTAAAAAAATTACAGCGTATTTCGTGGCGTGCGATCATTACCGTTGTTAGTGTATCACTTTTTTTCTCTCAAGATTATGTCAGCAGTCAAATGGGGCCTTTAAAGTGTGGGGCTTAGTCCCATCTGGTAGAATCCCATTTCGTAGAAAGGCTAAATGTGGTTCAGTGGTCTTATTGACATGTTTGGTTTTACCTCAGTCATTATAATGAACTGCTCCAGATCATTTGGAAAGCGATTATTATTGTACAAATACAGTAATATCTCGCTTAACGATACCACGCTTTAACAATCTTTCTTCTTTACAAATTATATAAATAGAAATTTAATTTAATAGTTAATTGCTCGAAATAAATGATACAAATGTATACAATGCATGTTTTTAAGTCCGTTTTCTTTAATTTTTCGTTCATTCACGAGCTTCTCTCAGCTGTGTTGATCAGTTGACACATCATACGTGCATCTGATATTCTGATTCTCTTTTGTCTTCTGCTTCGATTTAGACTTAAACTCGTTTGTAATTTACCCTTCCAATATCTCAAAACGAACAACAGTATACCGGCAAATGCTGATGATAACAGAAACGGAAGACAATAACTTTAGAAACAAAATACATTATCTTAAATGAAACCAAACCCACAATGAGCGGCATATAATTATTTCTTAATGTACTGGTATAAATTGATTTGTAAATGATTTACTGTTTATTTAATATCTACAATCTATTAAATCATTTATGTCTGAACTGCCGTTTTATTTCTCCTTATTTCACCTTTTTTTTTTTATGTCAGATCTCATCAGCGAGAAAGTAACCACTGCTTTTAACCTTAATTCTATGTAAATTAATCTCTCGCTTAACGATACCTCACTTCACTATCGGAAATTTGGAACCAATTACATCTTTAATCTGAAGGTATTATTGTAGTATGGATATTGCTTATCTCATAAAGTATGCAAATATGACAAATATCGAAATAATCTATGTATCGAATATAGTAAATGTAAATAATTAAAAAAGAAGGTATTTATCTAAAAGTATTCCCAATGATTAGGTCCATCGTATCAACTTTTTCAGTCAATAATGTTGATGATGATAATGAGAAGGAGGAAGATGATGAAATAATGAAAAAGTAACAAATCAACAACAAATGAGTAGTGAATGCTTATTCTGCTTTCGGTTGATGTTACATAATCGATTTAGGAACAATGCGCTCCGCCTCTGAATGATAGAAAGAAACCAGATGTATGTACAGGCCAAGTTCATTATATACAGAGGTAATCAGGTATTGCGGTAGACCAGCTTTTTCTACGAAATGGGAATTATACGAACGTTCATCTCTCGAGTTAGCAGCATCTGAGATTATACTAAGACTTCTTGTATTTATTTATTTTATTTATTTTTCTTCCGAACGGAAAGTCGATTACAAAACTTCAGTTGTTAGAAGTTTTAAATTACAAGTTGTTTTGAAGAGTTTCAAGTGACAAACATGAACAGTGACAATCTGCTTTACGTTATAACTGACTGGAACCGATCTCTGATGTTCTGTCCATTACTTGTTTTTTAAGAATATAGAATTATATCTAGCCACCTGGTCTTTTTAACGTCTGAACTGGTAGCTGTTAGGTCACGTTATAACAGCAGCTCAAATTTCATGGTAAATCACAACCACAGAAAATGGCTTGGTTGACGTGGCTTTGTCATGTTAACTAGAGCGAGCTGTCTCTTGTGCTCTGAGATTAGGAACTGAGATTGTCAACTCAAAACATTTAAATGTTATTATGTGTATGGATTAGATAAATCTGTGTAACTCCCTGTTTAGCTACACATTACTAGAACACAGATTCAGTTTATGTCTACAAGTGTACCCATGGTTGCATGGTCTTAACATATCACTCAATTTACATATGTATTTTATTGCCGATTAACCTGTTATTGCTGACAGTAAATCGTAACAATCAGATAACAGTAATACAAGAATTTTAAACTTTTTTCTTTCTTTTTCTGTTCGGCCGTCTGTTTTATATTTGTTTGTTTGTTGATGAAATGAGCAGTTAGGCTGCACAGCTGTGTGATTTTGAAACATTTAATAGTCAGTAGTCTGATATCCCGAATTTGAGGAAAAGAACAATAAAACAAAATCAACAGCGACAACAACAACAACAACAACAATAAAAGCCAAATTATAGTAAACAATGACAGCAAAAATATAATAATTACTATTCGTGAAATGTGAATGTTATGCGAGAATATTTATGCCGAAAGGATGCTTCGGGAACGTAGGAATTCGCTTTACCCTGAAAAGATGTACACAGATTCAATACTTGTGTCTGTTAGGATCGTACATTTGATATATGCATTTATTTATATAAAGGTGAATGTTAGTCTTTTAAATAAATCGTATTAAAATGTATTGAATGTGACTACGTAACTAAACACTGTGACAAGTCGGAGCAAGTCTTTTAAGCTACTGCTGTAATGGCTTGTACAACGACCTTTTCTTATTGTGTAATCTTTGATATTACTGTCTTTCTACACTTACAATCATTCATTCCTAACAACAAATACTAGTGGCATTGCATTGTGAGCTTCTTCTCTGTAATTTTCAAAGAAGTCGATTTACTCAGATATTCTGTATTATGCCTTTTTTTTATTTTTTATTTATAGCTGGGTATGATTAAATAAGGAAAACGCTTGTACATATATATATATATATATATATATATTTTTTTTTTTTTTTTTTTTTTTTTAAATATTCTGCAAAGAACGGGTATTAAGAAATCCCACGTAATGTACATTCCGATTTGATCATCTCACCTCACAAATATCTTCACGAGTCTATGCCAGGAAAAAAAACCCGACCGTCGTCCTTTGTGAGACTAAGTTGTGAGACGCGCGATAAAGATCTCAGAAATGTGAGCAGTGTGAATCAGACAGCCGTCACAAGACGTGCGGCAGTTTGTTCCTATTACTCCGTACTTACACAGATAATAATGACAGTCTTCTATTTTGGTGTCAGATAATAATAACATTTTTCATAATAACTGAACCCGAATGCGAATATATGAAAGAGTAAAGAAAATCTGAAAGAAGTAACATATCACTAAGAAATTGAAAGAAAAAAAAAAAAGAAGAAGAAATATATATAAGTGAAAAAAAAAAAAAACAAGAAAAAAGCAAAACTAAGCCACTAAAAAAGGAAACAATTTCGCAAAACCAAAACCAGAATACTCACAACACTCAGTTTATGAACAAAGAAACAAATTAAAAAAAAAAAAAAATATTTACATTCATTTATTTAGCTTTCAACACATCTGATTTTCATATAAACCATTTTTAAATATTAATATTTAGGTTTACAAGGATGAAAACAAAACAAACAAAAAATAAAAAATAAAAAAATAAAAGCAACCTACAAACAAACAACAAAAGGAAAAAATACATTGCAGTTGTTAAGTATATATACTATATTTTTAATTTTGTAACAGTTTGTAGGGTTTTAAGTCAAAATCAATTTCTACTACACAAAGACATCCTGAAAATGCATATACTTTTACAAGTACATCTTCTGGTTTGACAACAGTTCAAGATTTATCAAGTATACCAACTTTCTTTGATCCTGTGTGCAATTAAAACTTTTATCTGATCCTATAAGTAGATTAGGACCTGATTCAGATAAAAAATAGTCCAGTGCCACTACATAAAAAAAATGAAAATATTTACTTTATGTTTTGTTTATATGTTCACAATAGTGCACACAGTGCAGTGTTTACAGAAACAAACTTCTTGTACTCTCTTGTTACTGGCGAGTAGGTTCAACTGGTAAAATAAGTATAAAAATGATAGAAAAAAAAATCATTACTATGTGCACGTACTTTTTTTTCTCAAACAATAATACATCTCAGAAATTAGAAGGATGCCGATGAGGTGGTCTGATATATCTGAGGACTATATAATCAGTTCAGAAAATGTTTTTAAATATACTGTATATAATATATAATTAATATGAAAAATACATTCGTAAAATATATATATATATATAAAACAAAAATATTCAAAGAGAAAACATAATATAATCACAATTGTTTGTGTGTGTATGTTTGTGTGTCTGTTCAGTTTGAAAATCTTCAGTTTTAACGACATTAAACAATTGTTTTAAGAAATATACACATTGAATGATCTACCATATGCGACAGTTATTTAGCAAACATAATTACACATTTCATAAAAATGCATTTGAGTATTTCCTGCTTCTTTATAAATTATGAAGACAATTTACTTTTTGTTTTCGATTTAATCAGAAACAATTCATCCAGAAGGATAGTGAATGGCTGTTAGCATTACACATACAGATCATATATATCTATATCTAGATTTATATCTATCTATTTATATAATAATAATAATAATAATAATAATAATAATAATATTATTATTATTATTATTATTATTATTATTATTATTATTATTATTATTATTATTAGAAAAATAATAAAATTGGAAAATTTTAATATGTCTTTTATATAGAATTGATCTTCAAGAAACTGTATAAAATAATCGTTTGCATTTTTATGTATAAAGACGCCAACATACCAAAAGCAAATGATTGTTTTCAAAATACAAACCAAACTGTTTAAACAAACTAAGCACTATAAACGAAATCACAGATTAAAGGATTGTCCTAGTTTCCTCGACTCGTCGAGCACCGATAAAAACAGAAACGAAATATTAACCAATTCTGAACAGAAATCACTGAAATAACAAATAAAACGATTTCTTCGTTTTGTCGTTGCGAACACATGTGGTGTTAACGTAAACAAACATTTACGTTAAAAATACCAGTCTGTTGCAGACCTACTACAAACACTGTGGATTAGATCTAACATTTCTCTAACACGTACATCACCAGTTTTGTATACTTAACACTGAGCGACGGATTGTGTTCCAGTTATGTTCCAAAATATCAGCTAATAATACATAAACGTACTAACAAATCAACGTACTTCACCAATACATCGAAGACATCTGTGGCCAAATCCAAAATTGTTTTCATACAAAGATGCTCGTGTCTGAATAGGCTTCAGATGACAGTTGGTGCAGGTTTACGTGTGTCTTAAGATTTTCAAGTGTATTTCATAAAACAAAGCACGGTTCTAAACATGTTTCAAATTCATTTCTTACAAAGATACCTGCAAACATATGAAATATTCCAAGACATTTGTATATCTTTAGAAAGGAGATCTTTGTAAGGAAATTTTTTTTTACACATGCATCTCAATATGGAGAGAGACACAGGTGTATATTTGTAAATAACGATCCGAAACATTTTAAGACCTAAACAGTTTCGTAAAATAGAGATAACGTTCGACAAAAATCAGCTCAAAACATCTTTAGACACGAACGTACTTGCTTGAAATTAGTCTGAAATATGTTTATGTATACTGTTGTATGAAAATTTTGTAGACCAAGATTTTCTTTATCAAATAAAAATATCTTCAGATGTTATCTTTCTATAGCATGGACAAAGATCATATTCTCTTCTGAGGATAAACTGTCTTAATAACAGTACCTCAATTTCCCGTTTTCTGAACAAAGAACACAGTTTTTATTGTTCGTCCTTTTTTATATAATTATCTGGTTCTTATGTGAAACGTATTACTCTGACCACCCTGTCTTCAAAAAAGCTTACAAAGAGGTTTTTTTAAAGTAAATATTACGAAATCTGTTTACCACGGATGTCAAATATCTAGCTACTATGTGTATAGTCTATAAAAGAAGAAAAAGAAGAGGAAGAAGAAGAAGAAGAAGAAAAAAAATAATAAACATTTAAAAAATGATCAATAGACGACTAAAAACATCTTGTCTTTTCTGAAATCATAATAACTATATTAATTAACTAACTCATCACCACTATCACCATCATTGTTATTAGTGTTAGTAGTATTAGTATTAGTATTGGTATCAGTTTTACTGACAAATAAAAAAGTGTGATTTAAGCTACTTTATAAAAAGGTGATACGAGCAAATATGTAAAAACAAAAATACATTGATAGGACAAATGTTTTACATATGTAACAAAAATAATTTCTAATACACAAGCATTTAAAAATTATTTTATATAGTACCGTTACCACTGCTACTAATATAACTGTTTTAGCAATAGTAATTGTAATAGTAAATAATTACAGTAGTTGTTATTGTTTTCTTATTATTCTCGTTGTAGTAATAGTATGCATTAATTTAATAAGTCAAACAAAAAACAAGAAAAAAACAACAGCTGGTGTCAATATGAACATCGATTGGATAAATAAACAGACAAACAAATAAATATCACAAAGACGATTGTTAAAACATATAATTAAACACTACATTTTTATTTATTTATTCAATAAATTATAAATGGAAAGAATAATACTTCTAATAAATCAACGCAAACAAATAAATAAATCATAAATAAATAAATAAATAAATAAATAAATATACAGTTTATATATCAAAAAATGAAAACAACAACAATATATTGACAATATTTTTGCGATATAAGAATGAAAAATCACCGTACTGTAAAAACATGTTCACCGTTTCAAATATTCATTGATCATAACTGTGTAAATATAAATAAATAAGTAGAACCCCGAATACTGTAGAGCCGACAATTCTAGTGAGATAACAGAAACAATGAAGCATTCATCAAAAAATATTTCAAGACATCTCATCACATTAATAGATACGTTTGTTATGTAATGATAAGAAAACGTTTACTGACGGTCTGTTTTTTACTGACTGGAAAGTTCTGTTCACCTTCTTTTCTCTTATACTGGAAACAACGCGATACCTTTACCTTGGATCCTCCTTACATCGAGCCTGCGACCATTGGCACGCCAAACCATTCCCTGACAGACAGAGATGGAGCCATAGTTTACATATGTGAGATATATTCTGTACGTGTCGGTGACACGTGAACAAGAGTATCACAGAACGAGGAAAACTGAGAACACTCTTGATTATCACAAACCGAAAATTTCTCGTTGCAAATGCGGTAGCAAACTTCAGAACTAAGACTGTCTGTATTGTCTGCGGCGTTCACAAAATCTGTGAAGCTTTCATCTGAGTTCCTGGATATCGTATCTGATTGTTGTCCACCATTACCACCGTCTTTCGCCGAATAATCTGAACTGTCTGAAGTATTATTGTTCTCATTAAGCATAATCGTAGATTTTCTAGTGATTTCGTTAGGCACTGTCTTGAGATCATCCATTTTCCTTGACTGGACTGTCAAATGATCTTTCTCGATACCACACTGGTTTGTACTATCAGAGATACGGCTATCTGTTTGATTGAATGATCTGTTTGCTAAACTACGATCTGCAGAGTGGGGGGCTGTGTTGTACGTTACAACTGATTGCGAGATGTCACTGACTGTGCTGGAACCCAGAGTTGTTGCAGACAGCGTAGAGGTCCACGTTTTTTGTGAGTGCGATCTGGAAAAGTTTGAGCGAAAAAAAAAAAATTTTTTAATATAGTGCATTTAAATATTAACTAGTTTCTACTGCTGCTTCCCCTACCACTACTAATACTGCAGTAGCTACTACTACTTTTACAGCTATTACTACTAAGTGTTCTACTAATACTGCTATAGTTTCTACTACTTCTACTACAACCACTGCTATTAAAACAACGATTACTATACTATTACTACTTCTTTTCTTCCTCCTCCTTCTCCTACTACTACAGTTATAACAACACCATTGCTGTAGTTACAACTATTTGTATTACAACTATTTTTATTACTGCTGCTTCTGCCATTATAGACACAACTACAATTACTATTAACGTAACTTGCACGTATAAGGTCACTACTGTTTTTCCTTCTGTTATGGCTACCGCCTCTACAACTAACTATTTTATTCCAGCTATTACTTCCACAACATGTCATGTTCCAGCTATTAATATATTTTTGTGTAACAATCACTAAGTATGTTTTGTTTGAATAGAATGTACCTAAACATAGGTCAAAGGTCGTTCTAGCTACATGAAAATGAATAAAATCCAAACTGATCTGTTATCATAAAATTATGACATATGCAGAAGGTATTTATTTATAGGATAAATATTTATTGAAAAAAACACACAAGAAACCCAGTAATAAATGGTTGGGCAACATCTCAAAATAACACAGAACAAACCAGTGAAAAAAAAACATAACAACAAGAAAATAACGTTAGAAGACTGTTTAAAACGATATCTAATACTGTATTTAAACATTTGATAGGTGATACATGTTACCTAATGTTTGGGTAAACAGTCCCACAGACAGATTTTGAAACCCAGATAAACTAGTCATGCATATACGTTTGAATATTTACACTATGTGCATGTGTTTATGTGTTAGTGTGACTATTCATATGTATATATAAAAATGCACATACATTCATACATACATACGTAAGTGCATATGAACATATATATATATATGCATCCATTCATACATATATACATATATACATATGGACATAATACATTAGATACGTTCATCCACAACAGTGCAAGAGCTTCTTTTACGTTCTTCATAATGGTGCAGTAGCTTATACACACGTTCATCCATAATAGTCCCGAGTATTCAGAAGATGTTTTGTTACATTTAGTACCGAAATTACTGTTCATTTAGTCATTTAGGTAGACACATAGGTAATTTTCTTTCTTTATTCAGTTAGTGAAAAGGCCCAGTTTTTTATTTTTTATTTTTAGACCTGATCTTAATCATCGCTATCTTAAAATGTTTGGTCTGTTTTGTAGCCTGGTTAGTAATAACTTGTATCTACTTTGAACTGTATCTGGATTTAATGAAAGGAGATAGAGAACTTCTCGCGAATCTGCCGTACATGCATAGGTAGGGTACCTATTCAATTTTAGCGATTTATAAGGAAAGATATTTTGAAAAAAAGCACATAAGATTATGATTACAAATGTGATGTTATTTATGATACAATTCACACTAGGGGTATCGGATGTCTTGCTTTCCATTTAACAGCAACAAAAATGATATCCAACATGGCGATTGTGAAAAGAAGCCATCCTTTTCAAAACCTAGCCAAAATATGTCATGTAAACGATAACTCGAGCTGACACATGAACATTACACTTTTAAAACCTTTAACACTGAATTTTTATTTAAAAAAATATATATATATACAATTATTCAAAGTATATACTTAGACCCTGTGTCAATAATTTTACATTGAATTTAAAAATCTTTCCGAGTTATATATACTGAATGTGTATACTAAAACTTTTTTAAATTAGAATTTCGATTATTGAGATAATTAAGATGTGTATATCCGTGCTTTTTGTGCAAGTTGTATATGTTTTATATTCGTCTACGTTTATAACTGTTTTTGTTATTGGCTGCTGATTCCCTTCCAGTGTTCTTGGTGAATCAAAGTAAAATACATTTCCTTCTCTAAGAAGTACGTGCTGCGGGACTGAGATACCATGGGTTCCTGGGTCAGTCTTCGCCCTCGGTTTGTGTTTTCTTGTACGAAGTGTATGTGTGTGTTGGTACAGTTGTCTATGTGTTGTGTGCTAAAGGTATGTAGGATATTTACTTTATGCTGTTTTGTCTGTACATGCGATTGGTTTTGTCTGTACATGCGATTGATTTCGTATGTTTCTAGATTTTTTTCGTTAATATCTAAGCGTGTCTAAGATAATGAGAATATTAAAAAAAAAACTAATTATACGACAAATTTAAAATTCGAATACATACCTCGATGATCTACGCCGAAACATTTTAAGAAACTCCTTTTTAAATTTTTTGATAGTACGTATATAAACGAGACTGTTGATGGCATAGTTAAAGAACAATATTAGGTAAGTAATGGTCCAAATAAGATGTATATCTTCATCTTCACTGAAAGTTGTTCGTTTGTCAATCACATATATCACAGCATTAGGAAAAGACAAACAGACGTAAAGGATTGCCAAAAACACAAGTATTCTTGTTTCAGACGAATTTCTATCCACAACTCGCCAGCCATCGGTATTTGGCCCTTTTAAGCTTATTGCCAAAACATTTGGATTGTGAACTAAACCTGAATGTTTAAGTTTACGGACTATTAATACAGAACACGTCATCATTATCGCAAATGGTAAAAGAGATAAAAACGACAAATTTAACCACACAAAGACTTCATCGTCATAATATTTCGTACTATTATTTCCTACAACTTCACATTCACGTTCGACATTTAGTTCGTACGTCCACAACAGATGGTTATTTAGTACACACGAAAGTGAGATTATAATAATTAGTTTCCATATAACACGTCTTGTAGTGCACCATGAATGAAATTGAAAAGGGAAGTATGTTTGCGTTAACCTCTCCACTGAAAGTGATACCAAAATCCATCCGGACAACTGCGGTAAAACGTAGGCAAGAAATTCGTGAATTTTACAACTTGCATCGCACAGAGTTCGTACATCATAGTCAAACGTGAACTTGATCCACAGTCTGCCGAGATTGTTGATCAAAACAGCGCTGTCAGTGATCGCTAAAACAAACAAATGAAAGTAGGTAGTCGACGACGTAACTTTCAGTTTTCTGAAAATCCACATCGCGGTAAAATTTCCAGTTAAACCAAGGATGAAAATTATAGGGCCACATATTTTCCAAAAATATGTTTCTATCTCGAGCATTTTGTTTTCTGCTTTGTCTGTTGCGTTCATGTTAAGCGTTGATTTCTGTAGTTGACACAGTCATGGTTAAGAATAAAATGACGGGTTTGTGTCTGACACAGAGCAAATAAAGAAAGACACGGCTCACAAACCACGTTCGGCAGAATTGAATTACACGGCATATCCTTTTTAGTTCCTGGAAACCTAATCTGCATATGTATTACCTTCCCAGGATGTTAATGAAACGTGCATGTGTGTGTGTGTGTGTGTGTGTGTGTGTGTGTGTGTGTGTGTGTGAAGAATTTTCTGTTGTAATATAAGAATGTGTGAACCAATCATGTTTCATGTAAAACTCATTCGAGCCCAACTGATCCAGAGTCATCTTTCAATCAATAATCTGACGTACTCGACTGCGCAATCAGTTCAAAACTTTTATTAAAACTTATTTATGTTATGATTTTTTTTTCTTTCGTTCATTTGTAGCTACGAAACTGTAATTTGTTATTTATTTTTTTTTTTTTGGCAAC
The DNA here is from genome assembly GCA_012295275.1 of Chrysomallon squamiferum. Taxonomy (NCBI): domain Eukaryota; kingdom Metazoa; phylum Mollusca; class Gastropoda; order Neomphalida; family Peltospiridae; genus Chrysomallon; species Chrysomallon squamiferum. The sequence goes on from CM022670.1 coordinate 24,727,783, forward strand.
TTCACTGTTTTCGTTAGCTTTTCTGCTGATATATATTATTTTCAGTTTGTTATTGTTTTTTCTCTAGTATCACGATTAAAACACTGTTATAGTCACAGACAAACGTGATTATCTACAAATATATGTTTTATTCTTCTGTGTATCATGTTTAGTTTTTTTGTCTGTGTGACACTTGTTAATGTATATATATAAACAACCAAAAATATAACAAAAAACAAACTAAAATAATAAAAATCAAAATCAAATACTTCTGCAAATAATATGGGCTATAAAATATGGAATATAGTTATTGTTCGTCAATTTCCTTGACGTTGGTGAAAACAAAACTGCACTATTTACTCCCACTTTAAAATAAACCGATATTTGTATGCTCATATATATTTTATATTCATCTGTGTCTTAAAACATTTATACCGATCTCTATGCGTTTATATGTATCTTTATTTTCATTATATAATAAATGTTTGCAGTTAATTACAATGACTCTGTCATAAGGATCATAAAAATACTTTCATTTTTAAAAATCCTTTTGAATATTTTCGTAAGAAAATTATGATCTGAAAAAGGCGAAGCTGTCACGAATATAGGCACGCGAGCATAAAATCACCACTGCGCATGTTAACATTACACATTTATACAAACAAACGTCTAAACTGCTTACATGTGATTGATCAACAGCACACACGCTATATTGCAATGCAAACCCTTTTTGTTTATTAAGGTGTCAACTGTCAATAACCTGAACGCCGGATATGTTACAAAACAGTTCACGATCTGATTCAACGAGTGATTTAATGTTAAGTAATAAAATGGAAGAAAACAAAACAAAAAACAATGAAAAATACAAATAAACTGATTTAGGCGGTCTGATTCAAGGAGTGATTTAATATTAAGTAATAAAATGGAAAAAAACAAAAAAAGAACACAAAGAAAAACAAACGGATATCTGTTTCATAAACTGATTCAGGCGGTCTGATTCAAGGAGTGATTTAATATTAAGTAATAAAATGGAAAAAAACAAAAAAAGAACACAAAGAAAAACAAACGGATATCTGTTTCATAAACTGATTCAGGCGGTCTGATTCAAGGAGTGATTTAATATTAAGTAATAAAATGGAAAAAATACAACAAAAAACAAACAAACGGATACCTGTTTCATAAACTGATTCAGGCGGTCGTCACGTTCTTTCTTCATCTTTTTTCTGACCAGCGTACCAATGAATTACACGTTTTTGTTCAGACATATTATTATTATTATAATATACAGAATAAAACTGTAAAAAAAAAAAAAAAAAAAAAACCTACACGGAAAGATTAACTATTTTAAATAATTGACTAAGAAATAAAAACCTGAAACTTGTTACAGTATGAATTATTTTTACTTCTAGATTAATTTAACGTGTAGTCCATCTCTAGATTACTGTCATAAATTTAGCGACCATTCCCACTCCAGAATACTGTTACAGTTTAACGACTTCCCTGTGTACAGTACTTATACTATTTTAGCAAGAATTCTCTGTCTAGATTTTTCTATACCAATCATCCCCACTCTAGATTACTATTACTACAGAACTTCACACAAAGACAACCATTTAACTTAAACCCACTCTCAAGATTAAGGTAAATAATTATCTGGATTACACTCACCACGTTAACAAGTTTTAAATTTACCTTATTGATTTAACGATCATTCCCTCCCTAGATTACTGTCACTGATTTTAATGTAGCTCATTTTTACTCGTTATCAGATCTATATTTCCAACGTACTTGTTCTACAAGATCGTAATTTCACCTTATGTATTTTAATCTTGTATAAAAGATCAAACAAATTAGACACAGTGTGAAAATAATGACGGTCTATAAAATTAACATTACGTTATTTTATTTTTCAGTCTTTTTCTGCGTTAATAATTTTTATTGCTGTTTATTATTATTAGTAGTAGTAGTAGTAGTAGTAGTAGTATTTTATTTTACTCTTTTTTTATGGTTAAAGCGTACTCATAGACGAGAGTATACTTTATAACTAATGAAATAAATTAATTAATAACTATAATAAATAAAGAAATAAATAAATAAAATTGGAATACTCCTGATGCTTCTTTGAACGTCAGTTTCAGTGTACGTCATGATTTTAAATTGTAGACCTTGGAACTTAATCTTGTGAATCAGATTCACCACTATAAATGCTGTAAATGTGTGTATGATTTCTTATCTGCGACGGACGCGCCCGCTGACCTGTCAGAAAGCGTGCCCGTCGCAGACGTGCTTCACAACAGCTTGCTCTGATTAGCACATTAATTTTTTTCACTTCACTTCACGTGTATGATTTCTATATATGTATATGAACACGTACCTGATTTCAAAATGAATATATTTTTTATACACAGACAGTATTATAACAAATGTGGCATACATTTTCATAGATATAAAACGAAAACTAATAATGATTTATTTATTATAAAACTACTGTCAAGTCATTACATTCTTTTCAACGAAACATTAATGCAGAATATTTCAACCAAGAAACTATTAAAAACATTTCTTTTGAATGACAAAAACGTTTAATTTATCATTAAGGTAAGATCACAATGGTTCTTTTGAAGTAGGAATTAACATGAATTTAGCGAACCTTTTTAATTTCATTTAAAATGTGCATGCAACCGATAACTATAAAGATTAAAAGTGAAAAACTAAATTGATAACAAACATTACGTAGAGATTTCTTTAATGCAGTTCTTCCTGGTTAACTGACGTTTAAAGTCATATTTAATTTGTGTCTTCCTGTTGTTATGTTGTAAACGGTACATATTATATTTCTTCTTCCTCTTCTTCATTATTATTATTATTATTATTATTATTATTATTATTATTATTATTATTATTATTATTTGTTTATCGTCATCATCGACGTCGTTGCTAATGCTGTGTCACCACTGTACATTTTGATAAACGTGTAAATGTGTAATTTATATTTTATACTCTGGAAAATACGAATTTAATATTTTATAAAATATGTTTGCTACCCAAATAACATCACTGGAAACAACTACATAGAAATGTCAAATTCTTATATATTGTATTTTATTTATTCAGGTGAACCTCGAAATTAACTTACAGTAAAGAAGTAATTTAGCAAAGTATGTCTAGCATGTCACAAAAAATAGAAAATATAATTATCGTGTTCACTTTTCTTGATTTATTTAATGTAACAGATTCTTCTTCCTATTCAATAACATTCAGAAAAGGAAGATATATTAAAATTACAGATTCTGACACTGCGAATGAACAGTTACATGACTATATAAGGTGTATCATAAAATTCCAAACATAGGAAAAATAAACGTTTTTATATGAAAAACCATTTTTGTTTAAATAATATGCCATTATGTTGAAACCACATTTCAGTGCGTGTGCTCCACTGCTGAAGAACACGTTCAAACACAGATGGAGAGATATGCTTGTAATGGCGTTTGTGATACGTTGCTTGAAATGATTTGTGTTTTGTATCTTTTCCTGATAAACCAATGCCCCAAACGGTAAAAATCAAGTGGGGGTAAGGTCTGGAGATCTGGGAGGCCATTCCACTGGACCACGCTGACCAATCCACGCACCTGGAATCTGCTGATGTAACCAGTGACGTACGTGAATAGCAAATGAAGAAATACAATGTTAAAAACCATATGTATGGAAACTTATGGGACACCATGTATAAAGCATCTACGGAAAAATGTCATACCTTAGATAACATTTTTTTTATGTGCATCAAACATAAATAAACCTTGCACAGAAAATGCTTGAAATATAAATGAAGAAAAAAGTTAACAAAATCTCTGATATGTTAGATGGGTGAGTTTCTGTACACACGTGTGTCAGCCTGTCTGTATTTCTAGCTGAGTAAAATATATTCTAATATGTGTACTACTACAAATTTATGAAAATTCCATAAGAATGAACCTTAATAAACAAATTTTATTCTAGTTTTTATATTATTATTATTATTTACATTACATTATACTACATTATTTTATTTTTATTTATTTATTTATTTTTTTTTTTTTTTTTTTTTTATTTTTTTTTATTTATTTATTTATTTATTTATTTTTTTATTTTTTTATTTATTTTATTATTATTATTTTTTTTTTTATCTTATTTACATTACATTACAGCTGGTAGCAGTATTTTTTTTTCTTCTTCAAAACATCAGAAAAATAGTAAATCACTGGTTAAACGGTATTTTTTCATTACTTTGAAAAGAAGACAGAAAAAAGATAAAACAAAAAATATTTAAGGGAAGTATGCAGAATATATTAGTCTATGTCTTCGTATCTTCACAGGTACACTTGAAATTAAAGTTTTACCTGCAAAGTAAGTAAAGAACGTGTCACGTATCACGACTCCTCCTACCTTAGAACACAGTCGTGTAACCAGATCAGGTCACTTCTTGCTCTAACTTAACGGGAGGGGGGAGTTAGAAGCACTTTGTTAGTAGGTCCAGACTTCACTAACTCTTCTAATAACAAGTATCATTTATCACTGACAATCCCTAAAACTATAAAAGTTACGGCAAACGTAGATATTAAAAGAAATCAAAGCTAAAAGAGTAACACGGAAGAGTTTGAAGTGCTGCGGTGCAGGCTGCGAGTGATGATTATAGAGAGTATGTCAGATGTAATGTTCCCTTAACAGACCTGTGTCAAAGTCCAAGTCGTGTAACAACGTGTTTAGGTATAAAACATTGTTCTGTGTATTAATTTCTGGTTATCGTAAATAATAGTGAAACTAATAGTATTGTAGTAGTAGTAGTAGTAGTATTAATAGTTGTAGAAGCGGCAGCTTAGGTAATAGTAACAATAGTAAGAAGAATAATTAGCAGCAGCATATGTAATAGTAGTAATAGCTTTAGTAGTGATGATGGTGTTGATATGTCAGTGTGTCTGTGTGTGTGTGTGTGTGTGTGTGTGTGTGTGTGTGTGTGTGTGTGTGTGTGTGTGTGTGAGTGCGTGTGAATATATATTTCTTTACGAACCGAAAGGAAATTCCGTATAAAATGTATTAAAATTCAGAAAATTCGTCACATGCATTATGATTCCTGATAACATGAATTATCTCATGAGTTGTATAATATCAGCAGTGTTTTACCAACAGCAATAATACATGCGAAAACAGACTAATGACAAGTCACAATCGTAACAAAGTAAAAACGTGACCGTTAATTTGAACTGGAATAACAGAAGGAAAATTGATAAAAAGGTTATAAATAATATTACGTTTCTTGTATTTTTACGACATTGAATACTTGAAATCGATACAGTGGAAAAAAGATAGTCGTTTTCCTTAAGGATAAACAGATGAAAAATATATTGTTCATTTTATCTAATCCGGAAAACAAAATCCGCAATTAAGAAGCCTGATTAAGGAAAAAAAAATGGATGTTGCAGCTGCATGTAATTCACAGTTTTGAAATGTGTTAGACGGTTTCAGTGGAGTTTAGTTGCACGATCAGTTTACTGTTTTGTCCCGTATATAGATCATAAACGTGCAGAGCAGACCAGTTTTTTTTTTTTTTTTTTATTACAATTTCAAGTTATTTCCACGCATCATGTGAAGAGAAGAGAGAGTTTTTCTTCTCTAACATTTTTGTAAATAAATATATATATATATATATATTTATATATATACAGGGTGGCCCAAAAGTAGGTTTACAGTTATTACGTAGGCAATTTTATTTTAAAATATAAGCATGTTTCAAGCATTAAACAGAAACTGTTTAATCTCTCAGGTCCTCCTTTAACATTGTATTTCATGTTAATTGTACTTAGCAAGTAACTTCGAGCATATAAACGATAGTTTGATAACTGTAAACCTACTTTCGGGCCACCCTGTATATATTGAGTTTTACCTTTAAAGAAAATAATATATGTATAAATAAATGTTGATTTTTAATACACGTATTATTCAAATTATGTCTTTCTTTTGGTTAACAGTAATTCTAGCAGTTGTGGCGGAAGTCGTAGCACAAGCATTATAAGCAGTAGTAGTAGCAGCTGCAGCAGAAGTAGTAGTAGTAGAAGTATCAGCAGCCACGGTGGTGGAAGTAGTAGTAGTAGTAGTAGTAATAGTTTTGTATCCATTTTAGTTGTGCAGAATGTCAGTTAGGTCATCGGTTAAAATAATTAAAACAGATGGGAATTGTACGATTTCTGTTTTTTAGACGGAAAAATTTTAACGTGTCGTTAATCTACAGAATATAATTAACATAATTCGACAGACACCTTCCACTCTTTCCTGTGTGTAAAACAGCCTCTGAATTGTGGGCGGTTTATCTGGGGTTAAATTTAGTTAACCATTTACAATGTACTTTCGATTTAAAAAAAAAAAAAAGCATCATTTCAAATATAAAAAGAATATATACTTATTTATATATTTAAATTCACAAATTAAAAAGAAGAAAAAAAAATGTAAGAAATGAAGAAAAAAGAAAAGAAATTAAAAAGGGTTTGTAATAATAAAAAAAATAGTAAATAAAGAAAAAATAAAGAAAAACTGACATGCATTCTACTACAGGTTTATGAGGAAGTATGTGTACAATAAGCAAAAGAGTGTTTATTATAATGTTGTTATTGTTACAAAACAGTAGTTCTCGCTTTATATATTATACCTCGCAGGGATAAAAAAAATAATAATAATAAAAAATAAAATAAATAAAATAAGAGAATAAATAAATTAGTATTATCAGTTTATTTATTTATTTATTTATTTATTTATTTATTTATTTATTTTTCTTTTTTCTATTCGAATGCTATTCATGCCGACTATTAGTTTATAATTATGTGTGATAAAATTATGATTATTACGTAGGAACATTTATTAACAGACACACAGCTGCAATGATGATATGACCAAATGGAATCATGATATTTATCTAATAAAGATTAGATAATTAAAAAGAGAAATATAAAGAAACAGGCCAGAATTTGTATAATGGATTTTTATTTTTTTTACTTTTATTTATTTTTTTTTTTTTTCATTTTTTATTTTTGTACAAAATAATAAAATTACTTCATATTTATATTTACATTATATTACAAATAAATATTATAGCACAAAAATGTCAAATAAAAACACATTTTCTCATTTCACCGCTATATGTGAAAAATTTAAATATTTTCCACTGTGACATATTTAAGCATGTTTATAAATGTATGATGAATTCCGTGGTTATGGGTGATTTGTGAGAGAGCAGGAATGCTTTTCTCAATGTCTCAGCACTGGCTGGCTTATCACAGGCCGAAAAACTGATGTTGCACACTGCGTGAGTGATGTGGGACGATTCTTTGTTCAATGTTTGATCAAATGCAGATCCGTTTAACAGCGCACAGTTGTTTACACATGTTTTTGGCAAGATATGATCTTTTATTTCAATATTTACACTAGTGTCTCGCTCTCTGTCCAGTTTAGAAATACGATTAAAATTACGATCAAATATTGTGCTTTCAGTGGTTTCTGTTTCAGTTCTCAATGACATGGTGCTCTGAGAATTCCTGAAAAAAAAAAAAAAAAAAAAAAAAAAAAAAAGGGTAATGATACGTGGTAAAAAGAGATTGTTCGTTCGCCTTTATTTATTTATTTATTTATTTATTTATTTATTTATTATTTTTTTATTATTATTATTTTTTTTTTTTTTGAGGAGTATCTTTAAAAATGTGATTTCATTTATGGATGTGGTGTGTTAAAATGTGGTCTGACGTTTTCATGTATGGTAAAATGTGGCAAAATATTCGCTGGCTATTTTTAAGAATGGTTAAATAAAATAATTTTTGATATAATGATACATTGTTATAAAAAAAAAAACAGGTTTGATATTGATGTACAGTGTAAAATCAGATTTGAAATTAAATTCCATATTTTTATATATCGTTCAGGAATATATTTGAAACAGTGTTTTACGGTAAAATAAAATTTCATATTTTCAAAGAGGATAAAACAAAGTTGGTTTTTTACTCTGTGGTAATATGTGGGTTGATGTTTTAAAATACATTTTCAGATTGTTTATGCGGATAATGTGTCGTAATACAATATTCGCTGTTGTGTATAGCACGATGTTTAGAAGACAATCTATAAGTTACAGAACACACACACATATATATCAAACTTTTTTGTGATTGTTTCTTTTATTTGTTATGTTTATTAGTTTTGATTAATAATATTTATTTATTTAATTTCAATTGCTACAAATGAAAGCAAGAGAAAATACGCATATATATAAATAAATAAGTAAATTGTTGCTATGGTGGCGGTGGTATTATCATTATTTTTATTGTAGTTTCTGTTATTATCCTTATTATTATTATTATTATTATTATTATTATTATTATTATTAATAGAAGTACTATTAGTAGTAGTGGTAGTAGCAGTAGTGGTAGTGGTAGTAGTAGTAGTAGTAGTAGTAGTAGAAGTACTTTCTTTCTACCAAAATATTTTTAAAACAAAAATGAACGGGATAACGTAAAGTAAATTTCAAGGTTTTTGTAAAATATGATATTATATGAAACTTTTAAATTTCAAAACTGAAATGAATACAGTTCGTAATATATATTTAATTGTTGAAATATTGCCATGAAAAAATAAATTATATTATTTACATTCTTAACAGTGACCAGGAGTCGAAGATTAAAATTTTAAAACGCTCGTTAATATTTTTCCAACTTAAAATTGTACCTGCTCATCATTGTTGATCGTTTTCTTTTGATGTAATTTTTTTTTATTATTAAATTTTAAATTATTATTAATGTATAGATATTTGATTTGGTTTTCATTAAATCTTTGTTTGGAAGTATAGTGGGATTCTTCTTGTAATTTAATCTCAAAGTATGATTTTTATATTAATGAATAATGCGAATCAAATTTCCATCAGATATGTATGTATGTATGTATGGACCTATCTATCTATCTATGTTGTACGCATGTATGTGTGTATGTGTTTATGTGTATATGCATTTATGTATGTATGCTTGAATATATGCATATATATTTGTATGTATGTCTGTATGCAAGCATGTATGCATGTATGGATGATTGTATTGTATGTAAATATGAATGTGTGTATGCATTTTTGTGTATATTAGTGTTCATGTATCAATTTATGCATGTGTTCACACACACACACACACACACACACACACACACACACACACATACACACGTACAATATTATCGTGTATTTGTAAATTCTCTACAGGTACCAAGAATTTGGATTTGTTTTAGTTGTTTACATGGTTAATAATAAAGTTAGTTTTCAAAAATTAAAACAGATTTTTTTTTCTAATACACACCTCGATGAATTCCAGTGAATCATTTTCAGGAACTCTTTTATGAATTTCTTGTGGGTACGCATGTAGACAAGACAGTTGATGGCGTAATTACACAACATGATCAGGTAAGTAATGGTCCAGACAAGATTAATTATTGAATCGCAGTCTACGTGTTCGTCGCAAGTAATCACTGCTTCAACGACGTATGTCACAGTGTTTGGAAAAGACAGACAGATGTAAAGTATTGATAGGTAAACTAAAATACGTGTCTCAATGGCGTTACGCGTGTGTGAAAAAGCTGAGATGGAAAGTCTGCGGTTTATCATAACCGAACATATCAGCATGATGACAAATGGCAGAAGTGATAAAACACATAAATTTATCCAGATAAATATTTTCTCATCGTAATACTTCAGACCGTCCGTTGCTGTAATTTCACACACAGAACTGTTATTTTTCGAAACAATTCCGTAGGTCAACGGCAGAGGAATGTGTAAGCAGCCGAAAACTAAAACTATGAAAACCAGTTTCCATATAGCAATTTTGATGGTACACCAGTTCCTGAACTCAAAAGGGAAGTAAACGCTTATAAATCTTTCGCATGCAAGAGAAACGACGATCCATCCTGAATAAACGGGTAAAACGTAGGAAAGAAATTCGTGAATTTTACAACTTGCACCGGACACATTTCGTACATCATAGTCAAACGTGAACTTGATCCACAGTCTGCCGAGATTGTTGATCAAAACAGCGCTGTCAGTGATCGCCAAAACAAACAAATGAAAAGTGGCTGTGGTCGACGTTATTTTCAGCTTCTTGAAGATCCACAAGGCAATAAAATTGCTTGTTAAACCAAAAACCAAAATGACAGCACCACAGACTATCCAAAGCCCCTTAACAGTTTGATCGAACATGATAGAATTAGTGTCCTGTACCAGGACAGAATGAATTTTCACATTGATTATGTATGCAAGTGTCAACTTTAACTTGGTGACGAAAAGAGACAACTGACTGAGAAGAAACGAGCATACATTTTATATCCACGTCACAAAGACACGGGTCACAAAATGTATTCAGTTACCCGCCTTTTAAAGAGCTCTACCCGTCGACAGATTTAGAAATTCTAACACGACCGTAGAGTGTTAACAGAAAAACATAACGTCATTTGTTTTTGTTTGCTGTGTTGTGTGTGTGGGTGTGTGTCTCTCGGGGGGTGTCGATGATCGCGGGTAAACATGAGAATTATTTTGTGATATTTTGTATTTTATTTAGCTTTTTGTTATTTGATATTTCTTAATTGTATTTTTAATTGATTTGTTTATTTGTTGGAATGATTAAATTACACATAAAATATTATCCATTATTATTATTATTATTATTATTATTATTATTATTAAGTGTTACTGTTGCTGCTGCTGTTTTTATTTGTTTGCTGCTCTTGTTTTTGTTATTGTTATTATCATTGCTATCATTATTATACAAACAAACATACATACATACATACATACATAAACTAATTAAAAATGTCTTGATGATTCGTTAACCAAATTTTAGTTATTCATCTCTTTACTTCTCTCTATCCATTTTTCTTTGTCCTCGTTCACGTTCTTCTTTTTCTTCTTTTTTTTTGTAAAAATCGGAATTATTCAGGGTAAAATATTCACGGAACAATAAACCCTTGGTCTGTTCTGTATCCTCTCCCTGTGAATACAGCAGAAAAACGGTTAATCCTCTACTTATTTCCTGCGATCTCAGTTCACGATCAGTTCTGAATGTAAAGAGAGAGAGAGAGAGAGAGAGGACAGAGGGAAGAAGTTAAAGTAAAGCAGTACGGTGAAATGAAAACATGAAAACAAGAAGCGAGCATACATTTTATATTCACTTTACAAAGACACGGCCCACTAAGCATATTCAGTTATCTGCCTTTCAAAAAGCTCTACCCGTCTACAGATTTAGAAATACTCACATGAAAATACAGTGTTAACACACAACGTACAGAATTTCTTCTCTTTTTTTCTTTTTTTTTAGTTGCCTAAATGTATGATTAACATGTTGTTTTTTCTCTGAAAGTATATCGGATGAAGACTATAACTTAAAGGAGTGATAAGATTATAACCGTTTTGTTTTTGTCTTGTCTTTATTATTGTTATTATTATTATTATTGTTGTTGTTGTTGTTGTTGTTGTCGTTGTTGTTGTAGTTGTTGCTGTTGTTGATGTTTCGGTATTTTCTTTATTAGTTTTGTAGTTGCTACTAATTTAGTTATGAGTGTATAATATATTATAAAGAAAGCAGTTTTTGACAGTAGGAGTACATTTAGTGTTATTAGTATTTTCTATATTCCTTCTAGCAGTAGCGATGTTGTTATGTATTTGTTGCTTTAACAAAATACAGTAGTGTTTATTTACTAGTTCCCTTATTTTTTTTTTTGATGTTCTTATATCAATATTTGTCTGACACACACACACGCACACACACAAGTTATAGATTATCTTTATCACTGTACCTTTGTTATAATTCTTGTAATAAGCCTGACATATAATTTTCCTGTCACAATAGACACAAACAAACATAAATGCATAAAAGAAACAAATAACACAAACACTTGAAAATAATACGTCATAATTACGTAATTATTACGTTATGGACTGATAATCATTATTAACTATATTGCACAATTATATTAGTTACGTTGTGACGTAATTCAATAACTTTGTAATTATATACAAACGTCTGGCTATTGTGCTACGATGATATAACGTAATTTGATAAGGTTATAAATAACATTTTTACAGAAGCGGTTTAGCATAGACGTAACTTTCACGTACCGAACCCGTATCGTCTTTTCTCGCGAGATTTCCTCGATGCGGGACAAGTCTATACGTACGTGTTTACAGCAAAGTATTTACCCGTGTGCGTTTCCGTATCGTTATAAAGGGTGAATCTTGTTTTTATGATTTTCTTTAATTATCTTTGCACAGATTTGTGCGTTTTAAGTGGCATTTTCTTGCATGGTTTTCACATAAATGATCGTTAAAGACATACGCCAATATCTCCAAAAAAAGCAGTACCGTTGTACCGTTGGCTGAACGAGATTACGATTTCGGGTGCTAAATTAAGACTAATATATGTTTGAAATGTAGTAAATTAAGATGTTGTTTTGCTTCTTGCTGAGAAATAGACAAAACATTTATTTTTTCGCAAACGAAATTCCATTGTTCTGTGTGTACTATACTGTTTCAAGAGAAGCAATCGGTATGAGCATAAATATACAAAAACATAAATTTTCCTATAAAATTATATATCATCAGAAACAGCAACAAAAACAGATTAAAATGACTCCAAAATATCTTTTATAGCTTTGATATTTTATATATATATATATATATATATATATATATCTGAATAAAATTTGCCTGTATTTTTCTTTCAAAGTCTATGCAGAACCTGTGATGGCACACATTGAATATCTTATACATGTTCAAACCAATTATACATACATTATATGTCCAATTAAAGCTTTTTGTGAGCTCTAGGGCTATAGTTAATTCCCTTCCTTGACCTATCTCGATACGACCTTCGTGCTTTACGTTGTCAACAAAACATTTGAGTAACATATGTATACACTCTAAAAAAATAAATAAATAAATAAAAATAAAAAAAACAATTAAACATAAAGTAAAGCGATTATTAATTCCATAAATTATTTCTGCCGTAAACTTTAAGAGAATCGATTCATTTGAATAGTTACTTGAATGAAAGGAACAAAGAACATTTCTATTTAACAAGACATTTAAATTTATGACTTCATGACGCCATACATGTTATTGAAGATGACGAACGTACTGCGAGAGACGCAGTCAGTCTGCTTGTGGCACGTGACTAGTTACTTTTATGAAAATTAGCAGCAAAATATCTTTCATATTTATACCTTCCCATGGGTTAGTAAGATGATACAAAGGTGTTCCAGAGACAGGAGAGTGACTGCGAGTTAGGACTGATCCAGCAACCCACTGTGTCTGTCCTGTGACTAAGCAGTGAATTGCAGCGCGTATCTTGCGGAGAAGAAAATGTGTTGCTCTTTGATTCACCTACAACAGTAAAATGGAATGAACAGAAAAAATTACAAAACAGTGAGTTGGAATTGAAGATAAGCACGAAATATAATCAACTGATATACAAAAATGCCCATATGAATGCATCGCTAATTTTTAATTTTAATTTAAAAAAAGTTTATATACGTTCAAAATGGGAATAGATTTTAAAAAAACAGTCGGTTTAATAGAATTTTTTTTAAAAAGGTTTAATTCAGTGTAAAAGTGGTTAAAATTTAAATGTTCATGTGTCAGCTGGAGATATCATTTATTTGACACGATTTAGCTTATTGTTAAAGGGATGGCTTTTTTTTCTTCACAGTCGCCATGTTGGATATCATTTTGTTGAAGGTAAATGCAAAGCAAGACATCTGAAACCTTTACCGTGAAGTGTACTATAAATAACATCACAGTAGTGACATAATATATGTCCTCCTTCAGATGTCTAACACTGAATCTTTAAAATATCTCTCTCTCTCTCTCTCTCTCTCTCTCTCTCTCTCTCTCTCTCTCTCTCTCTCTCTCTCTCTCTCTCTCTCTCTCTCTCTCTCCTGTTTTCCTCTGTTTGGTACGCTCTTGTTTGTTTCTGTTTATCTATCTATCTGCCTGTCTGCCTGTCTCTCTGTTTGTCTGTTTGTCTATCTGTCTATTTTCGAGTTTTCCTGATCACAGTCGCGTTGTCCACTACGCTCTGAACTGTATTTTATAAAAAGTCAGAAATGTCGTGAAATAAATCGCTCTCTGCACCAACTGTGGACTCCTGCACATTCAGTGACGATTTGACATCAGTTGTGTCACGCAACACAGTCTGTATTTGCAGATTTTTCTTTAGCAAACAGATTATTCAATCCAACAGATAAGCGTACCTCTAAAGGTAAAAACCAGATGTTATCGAGAAAGGCCATTTGACAATTCAGACAATGAAAAAGGTTTTTCATAATCGAGGGTGTTCTGAGTTTACCTCGTTCTTTGATACTTTTATACGCGTGTCACCAACATATACAGAATATATCTCACATTTGTAAAGTCACGCAAGAACCAGGTAGTTATATTAAAAATACGAACAACATGGTTGCTTTGAAAGCAGGAAGTTCAAATGCTATGACTAAGGCAGTTTATCTCGCATATGACGTTATGCATATGATCCTCGTGCATGACATACAACATGCTTCAGTATATTTTTTTCCCCGATGTCTAAAGATATACATTACAAAGATATCTGTTACGACACATATTTCGTACAAAGATACTCGTGTCTCAAGATATTTTGAACACGTTTCATGCAAAGACACCTGCATCTAAATACATATAATGTAACAACAGCTGACTCAAACGCTTGCGATTTATTTCACGATATTTCTGACTTTTTATAAAATACACTTCAGAACGTTATCTCCAGAAAGTTTAGTTTGACAAAGGAAGATGGTCTGTCTGGTTTTCAGTAGCAGAAGATATTTACGAGGACAGATTATCAAACTGCAATGTACATTATATGTGATCTATCTGTTAATCACAGTTCTTAGCAGAGAAAAAAACCAAACAAAAAAAACACTTTAGCTATTTTGTTAAACCCTTACATTGGGCTGAATGTCTGAGTAATTCACCCATTTCGAATATAAAGGAGATGAAACTCACCACTGGCGCATTCCAATGTTATTCAGTAACATAAAGATTTGGGGATAGTCTTCAGTTGATGTACGCTGTTTACAAACTTTTAAAATAATTTATGGCTTTTTTTATCATTCATCTCTAAAAAAACAGATGAATGTCAATAAAATCGTGTTGTGTTACAAATATTTCGTGTAAATATTACGACAAATATTTAATGGTTATATTTTATTATTAAGCAAAAGTTGTTGCTAGTAATAGTAAAACAATAACATACAATAGTACAAAATAAGTTAATGTAATTTGTACACATCAGAACAGAAATATTTTTGAGAGGTGGTAGTGTTTGCTTTTGATTGTTATATAAATATATTTTCCAAGTAGCTTCATTTAGGAAATAATAATTTTGGCAGCAAGAGAGTTGTATTTGTCGTAATGATACTAAACTAAAAAAAGAAATTGTGAAGTAACGATATTCATATGATCGTGCGTAATTAATTTGTTTGAACACTAAATTCAGTGAAATAAAATATATTTAAACCATACAACCATAGGTACACTTTTAGACATAAACAAAATGAAATTGTATTCTAGTAATGTGTAGGTAAACAGGGAGTTACAAAGAGGTTGCTAATCCCTACACATAATAACATGTAAATGTTTTAAGTTGACAATCTTAGTTGCTAATCTCGGAGGACAAGAGACAGCGTGCTCTGATTAATAAACTCTGTCGTCATGAATTGCCACTGAGACTGAAATTTGAGTTGCTTTTCTAAGTGATAATATTTAGCATGCAACAAGAGTCGGGTAACGTGACCTAAAAATGTCACAGGAAAAAATGTCACAGAAAAAACATTTAGTATAGGAAGAGAAAATCCTAGGAAAAAAGTCACAATTTTTATATAACAAAATGTACGAGTTTGTAGAGTATTGACTGTGGCATCATAGTATGCATGGGGCAACTGTTAAGCTTACTGATTAGGTCAATTAGGCTAGATTAAAGAAAGAGGCTTAATATTATGCTAGGGTGGTGCTTTGGTCTAGCTTACTGATTAGGATAGATTTAAACTAAGGGCTTCCTATTGTAAATGATTTACAAACTGTCCCAGGTTAAAATGTCTTTCACTATATATTCTCCAGCTTGCTCTAGTATCAGAAGTATGTTTAATATGGAAGTTATTTATAGAAATACAGGTGGTAACAAAATCTGTTATGAGGGGTTAATGCAACTCCCAAAACAAAGTTGTAGTGGAAATGGATCAAAAGATATGGTGGTAATTGTCGAGGTTCTATGATAACAGTCTTACAGAGTGAGCACCCATAAGCAGTCCAACCCCACAACCATGCTGCAGATCAGACCCACCAAAGTACGCAACTAAATGAAAGATCAAGCTGCCAGCACCCGGGTCAAGCCAGGCCAGATCTTTGCCCATGGTGTGAGTCAAAGTTGACCTTGCTGTTTTTGGTGGTGATGTTACCAGTAAGGGTTGTTTCTGTCATCTTACGATGTGCACCTAGTCTTGGATCCACACTACATGGCCGACCTAAAAGCTGTCATGTCCCAAGATCCACCTGAAGTCGAGGACTTACATACTTATTTTGATCGTACACACGTCTTTCCGACAGATTCAGCAGCCAGCAGGCAGGCCCGGTGTTTGCTGCTGTCTTCTGGAACGTTCATGACGCCACCATGAACATATAATCCTCGTACGAACAAGTTGTTTGAAGGTTGGAACAACATGTTCTTCAACCTTGTGGGCTACTACCACCCATGAACCTGGCGAGTTACTGAATGGTTTCAGTGTGAGTAGACGACAGTGGGCACTATCATCCTGCTCGAGGCCAGGTTCGTCGACGCTTCGTCCAGCTGCAAAAGTGTCCGCAACTTGAGGACCGCAAGATTGTCTTTCTTCGTAGTACTTGATGGAACATTCGCCTAAACCACCAACATTAAAATCAAAGAATATTAACAAAAACTCAAAATGTATCTGATCTATCTTTCATTGCTAATATATTTCTTAATTAAAAATTGTGACTTTTTTTCCTGTGACTTATTTCCCTGTGCTTTTATTTTTCTTTGATGCTTTTTTCTCCTAGATTCGACCTAACAGCTACCAGTTCAGACGTTTTGAAGACCAGGTGGCTAGATATAATTCTCTATTCTTAGAAACAAGTAATGGACAGGACATCAGAGATCGGTTTCAGTGTGTTATAATGTAAAGCAGATTGAGACTGTTCATGTTTATCATTTGAAACTCTTTAAAACAACTTGTTATTTAAAACTTTTAACAACTGAAGTTTTGTAATCGACTTTCCATTCGGAAGGGAAAAAAAATGAAATAAATACAGAAGTATTAAGATAACAGTCATCACAAATGTATTTTTACATCAGTTTTTCTCAGTATCAAGTAACTTAATTCTTAAAGAGAATTGTGTGTATGTGTATATAATGCATATGTAAATGGATACATGTATATTGTACATACATGTTTAAATGTACGTAATTTAATCTTGTTATAATGAATAATCCATCTCGTTTCTGTCAAGCGCATTTAATCATATGTTATTTATAAGTATGTAACAATTAAATTTTCCTTGTAATGTGCTAAATAATCCACATGACTATGTTCGCAGTCTTTCAATAACGTTTTCCTGGCCTGTGGGATGGGGTTTCCCGACATTTCGCAACTAGTTAATCTTTTTAAATCGCTTCTGTCAACTAGGTGTAATTCACTCCCCTCATCAAACGATACGACAGTCCCATCTGCGGTGTTGTTTTCTCTGTAACACGATGACGTGTTTACGTAAGAAATGTTATTCGAGTCTCCTTTGCATGCGTAAATAAAAGCTTCTCCACATAAATCATTAACAACTAAAGTATGTGGGTCAAGACCTTTGATGCGGTTTAATGAATTTTGTCTGCATCTTGCCGAAACAGTGTTGATGTTTTCGCTTTCCATAATTTTCGTGACGTTTATGACATTCCTGGCCGGTGAATCACAATCTGAGGAGTTATCCTCCAGCGGTTCTTCGACGATTTCTCTTCGACTCCGCTCAGACGCAGAATGGTCTCTGTTTTTTAAACTCTCCTGTAATGACACGGATGATGAAATGGTCGTCACTGTCGCTGCAGTCTGTCTACAAATGGAGAAAGTGTAATGAATTAAAAATAATTGTAAAGATAACAGACAAGCGATTTCTTTCTAAGTCAGAACAGAATGTCTCTTGAACATCGTCGTTGATATACTGATCCTTAAAACTTTGATTGTTAGGAGAATTAAACATAAAATAAAATTAGTTCCTTGAAAAAATATGTTTCAAACCCTGTTGATAAAGTTTCATTTTTCTTAAATAAACAACACACGCACATAAACGCACAAACATACATATTTCTTTGATAACTTTTGAAAATGATACAAGAAGTAACTTTATGTTGTTGTTGTTGTTGTTTTTTTTTTTGTTTTTTTTTTAAAAATAATTCATTTAATCATCGAGAATTTAGGAAAGAGATATAACATTCAAAATTAAATTAAATTTATTAAATATTAAAATAATTGTTCGGTAACAAACAGGAACACGGTGCACTTTGTTTATTAAGTAAGTCTGCGTACAAATTCTGTGTACAGTTTTGAAATCTGTTAATTTGAAAAATATACAAACCTCGGTTTCCCTAAATGAAATACTCTGAGAACTTCTCTGCGGAATTTTCGGTTGCGCGCGGTGTACAATATGACGTTGACGGCGTAGTTACTGAATTGTAATAGGTATGTCAGAGTCCAGGCAAGTTCAAACTTTGCATGAAGTAGCTCGTCACTGTCTCTTTGTACGAAAGCTTCCACAATATACAGCACTGACGCTGGCAACATCGAGCATCCATAGAACGTCGTGACTGTCAGCAAGAGTCGAGTTGTTGCCGTATTCCTGTTCGAGCTGTCGACTTTAGATACTCTTGATGCATTAAAATTTCGCCATTTTCTGTTGAAATGATGTCTAGCAAGAGTCCTGATAATGAGTATGTTACAGATAAACATGATGATAAAAGGACCGAGAGAGGCAACACACAGATCTAGCCAAACGAAGATAAAACGATCATAAAATTCCATTCGCTCAACTGCCAGCTTGCATTCCATTTCGCCATCGTTTTCTTTTAAGCCGTAAGACCAAAAGAAGTGACTGTTCAAAGTGCTTAAAACTACGAAAGTGAGTAAAAGTCGCCAACAGGCTCTTGGCACCGTGCACCATGCTTTTACGTGCAAAGGAAAGAGAACACAAATAATTCTTTCTAACGTGACGGAAACGAGAATCCACGATGAAAAATCTATGATTGTGTACGTGAAATATGAATGAAGCTTGCATCCGATGTCTGAAACGAGTCTGATGTCTACTTCAAACGTGTACTGTATCCAGAACCGTAGAAGTCCTGACACGAGGACGCCGCTGTCTGCCAAAGCCAGAAGGAAAAGATGCACAAGGGTTGACGACGACGTGAAATGCAGTCTCTTCAGAACACCGAGTACAAGAATGTTGCCAGAGATCCCTACAGAAAATATCACTGGGCTCACCACTCGCCACAGCCATTGCGATATCACGGATTCTGTGTATGTTGCTGTCTCGCCAAACGGATGTGTCCTGTTTACAGAATCAGACACCATCGTACTGGGACATTGTGTGCCAGCTTGCTGCAAATTAAGAGCTTTATGGAGTGCCGACGTGAAGCATCCTGTTTTTGCTTTATTTTGTAGTTTTTTTCACATGACAAATGTGTGATAACCTGATTAATATATTGATCTTATGTGAAAGTCATGTGTCGTATCTAATTGTTTGTGCGCAGATAACTAATTTTTATGATTTATTTACAAACTAGATTTCTGTTCTAATAACACACATATAGTTTATATATTGCCTAGAGGAACCTCAAATGAAAAAAAATATATAAAAATAAATATATATATATATATATAAATAAATGCTCCGTCCAAAAAAATAAATAATTAAATACATTAATAAATTAAAAAATAAATAGATATATATAATAATAATAATAAATTTACAGGCCTTAAAAATGACAGAATAAAACTTTCTTTTTTCTTGCTTTTGTCCAAAAAATTCTCACATACTAAACATCTAAATTCATTAATAAATTAAAAAATAAATGTAGGTCTATATAGTCAAAGTTCTGTGCTACTACACGTTAATTTTTATAGCAAACTAAAATGATATGCATTCTGGAAATTAATATTTATTCTGTAATTTTACAAGGTTATACAAAGCTTTCTTTTTTTTTTTTTTTTTTAAATTCTAGAAAATGACATCATTAAAAATAAAACTTTCTTTTTTGGGATTATATTGATTGATTGGTTTTGGTTTTAACTGTCGACGTTAAACAGCATATTAACCTTTGTTTATTCGTATGAGGATTAACGTTATTAATATTCTAATTATCGTGTTCACTGTCCTTATCTAATTAAGTGCCGTCTTTGAATTGAATTATTTAAAAACAAATTTAGCACACAATCTGATACAATTGTGATATTTAATATTATTTTTAAGCAATAACGCCTGTCGTTAAATACCTTGGTTTATGGGGTCCATGGGCCCGCAACTGTTGTTATATATTACTGGTCAATATGAGTAGGGGTTACAAATAGTTTATTTCCCAAAAGTCCAACAATGGACCAATAACATTTCCCACGACAAAATGGGAGACGGAATCACATATTCTTTACAGATTTTCCTAGGAAATTTGAAAAAAGTCAAGTTGCAACATTCCAACAGATCTTAACTGTAAATTTATTCTGTTCTCCTTAATTTTATTTATGAATTTGAAAATGTTATGACAAATCGTCTTCAGTTTTGAATGCCATCCCTTGTGATTCGTTTTTTGTTTTTTTCCAAATTCAATCCGTTGTTTGTTGACATACTCCGCAAACCTTAAAACTAGTGGATCTTCTAGATCGGCTTTGATTCTGAGGTAGTGTTCACTTTAATGACACTGACAATAGCGACTGGTGCGTTCAACCGTATCACTTAATTCCTTACTAATCCCTACAGACTGCGGGCACAGTGAGGTTAAACCGACTTTATATCGGGGTAAAATAAAACCTATATTTCTCAAGAAGAATTAGATTAAGATTCAAACATGATTCAAACATATTAAGAACAACTCCAAGAATGTTATACAAAAAAAAAAAAAAAAAAACAGCTATGCAGATTATATATTTTAAATCTATATTCAATAACTGAAGCTGGCATATTACGCTTATTTCTTAGTTTGTCTTTGATACCATGAATGCTGACTTTAAATCTTAAAAATACAGCGAGAGTGCGAAAGTCAACTGTAAATAATAAAATAACTCAGCATTGCTATGAATTATCGTTCTAGTTACTCTAAAAAGAACTCTTAATTAATTAAATAATTATATTAGGCTATTAACTATGATTCCAAATACTCTAAAAAGATCTATCAAATATTTAAATAATACATTTATAAAGCCATAATAAATAATTTTAATTTTGAAACAGCTTTGACCTATTCAGAATTGAATCATCAATTTATAATTAAAGAATAACATCGTGGGAGCGCCAACGTATTTTAATTTTAGATTTATTTTATTGTCGTGTAGACCAGGGACATAATAACACTTGACTTCTTTCAATTATAATTGTATGTGCATTTATGTACCAGGAAGTTTACTTAAACCAGAACTACCAATCGAATACGTTTAAAAGTTATGGTGCAAAAAAACACAAAAAAAACCACCATGGCAGTCTCTATTGAAGCATACCCCTAAAACCAATTGTGTATCTTTCATGAGTTTTGTCATGAAGCCAAATCTGTTTGTCCTAAGAGTGATCGATGAACGCTGTGACTCTGCACTTCTTTTTATTGCGCATACACCCAAAGCAGTGTGAGAGAAACACGACTGTTGACAGCCTACATTTTACCTTTTCATTGCGTTAGACTCGTGCTTTAAGAAACACAAAGAAAAGGTAATATATACTTGAGTGAGAAATGATTCATGTGCCTTCTAACAGCCGGGATCATAAATAATAATAATAATAATATAATAACAACAACAACAACAATAACAATAATATCAATAATAAAAATAAATAAATAAATAAATAAATAAATAAATAAAATTAAGGTAATTATGACGAGACCATTTAGTTCCACTATATTTTGTTTTCAAAATATTGCTTTGCTTATAAAGTAAAATACCTTGTCAAATGTTAAAACGTTTTATTATTGAAAAATTATATTAATGTATGCATTCTATGCATTGTATTGTACCGTAATGTAATGTACGTTTATTTGGAAAAATAGTTTTCAAAAAAAAAAAAAAATTTTAAAAATTTTAAAAAAATAAAATAAAATATTTGAAATAATTTACTTCAGTTTTCAATAAAGGTACTGTATATATTATGAGCTTTTTAAAAAAAATTCTATTTTTTATTCTTACTGTCATTTCTTTAATGTTTTTTCTTCTTTTTTTATATTTTTGTCTTTTCTTGGTTATTAATAGGAGACATTTTATATATTTCCTATAATATTTATTCATTTATTATTGCTATTGTTATTATTATTATTATTATTATTATAATTCCATCTGTTATGAAGCACATGAATCATTTCTTCCTCAAGTATATATTACTTTTGTTTGTGTTACTTAAAGCGCATTTGTGTTCACAATATATGCACACAGATATAAACACAAATATATACGAAAACACTAAACATTTTAATGTGTGCAAGACTGGATAGAAGAAATTCAATACATCTCTTCATGGTTATGATTGTGCTGTGTACATAAATCACGTATCTTATTAACTCATGTATGACATGTTTTTCTCTAACAATCCTCCGACACACCCCGAACTATTTGCTGTTTACCTGAATCACAACTATTGATCTAGTATCACCTGGGATATTACGAACAAGGTGATACTTAACACCTCTTTGACAGAGAACACGGAAGTCAGATCACCATCTGTTTAACCAGGATGTTGACGTTCACTGGTAACATCTGATTGGTTCAGTGGACAGGGAGTAAGCTATGTAATCCATACGGAAAACTGAAAGTTCTTTGAATTTATTCTTAATGGGTTTTCCTTCTGTATTTTTTATTATTTTTTTTTTTCCGCTATAGAAATATTTTTTAAATAGCAAGAAAAGAAATAAAAAAAAAAAAAAAAAAATAAATAAGAAATTAAAAAAATATATATTGTAACATTCAGAAACATTGTATAATGAATATTTTTTTATATTAGTTTTCAGCTGCGTAAATATCAATAAAGACGTGATGTATTCAGAAGTAAAGACACACAAATGTTCTTACAAATGTGAATCATTCCATTCACAGACGTTTCTTTATGAGTATTTTATATTTATTTTAAACTTTCATGAACACGAACAGCAATTTTATACAGATATATGATAAGAAGGTGACTTGAAAAAAAAAATCACAGGAAAAATGTCACAAGTTAATACAGGGGAAAATATTACAAGTAGAAAAATAATATTTATATATCCAGTTCGCTGACTGTTAAAAGAAAGTGGTATGATAGTATGCTGTTGTTCAGTTTATTGACAAGGTTACTACCACCCCTCAACCTGGCGAGTTGCTGAAGTGATTCAACGTTAGTAGGCAACAGTGAGAACCATCATCAAGCAGGATGCACTTGGTAACCCAACCCACCATGGCGACAGGTTCGTTGTGCAGCTTCAAAAGCCTTAACAATCTATGTGTGTCGAACGCATTTAGAAAGTTTCCGAGGAATAGGCTGGAACATCTGTTTTAACCACCAACATCGAAAAATAAAGAACACTCATTGATAAAATATTTTATTTCTTAAAATGTTGTTTCCACCCTCTCTCTCTCTCTCTCTCTCTCTCTCTCTCTCTCTCTCTCTCTCTCTCTCTCTCTCTCTCTCTCTCTCATCTTTTTTTCGTTGCCTTTTTTACCTGTGACTTCTTAGCCTACATTTTATGCATGAAGTACTTATTTCTTTAAAAAAAGACAAAAATGTTTAGTCCTTCATAATTCCGTTTGGTAATAACAACTGTTTTTCTTCTGTTTTGGTACCAGCAGTAGTCTTCCTGTAAATCAATAAAGTAAAAATAAATTAATTAATTAATGAGAGAGAGAGAGAGAGAGAGAGAGAGAGAGAGAGAGAGAGAGAGAGAGAGAGAGAGAGAGAGAGAGGGAGAGAGAGAGGGGAGGGAGGGAGGGAGAGAGAGAGAGAGAGAGAGAGAGAGAGAGAGAGAGAGAGAGAGAGAGAGAGAGAACAAACTTACTTGTTTTTTCGGTACAGCTGCGTGAATGAACTAACTAAAATAAGTACTGCTGTTGTTATCAAGATAATCTGAGCGACGTGGACAATTTTCGTTGGCAGTTCAAGATTTTCGTTCATTTGATTCGCCAACTCATCAGTTATGACAGCGCTCTGAAACAGACAATTTATTAAAATGGACATTTGAAGATAGATTTGGCGTGTTTGAAAGTGTGCGCGCGCCTTCCCATATGTATGTGTATATGTATGTATGTATGTATGAATGTATTTATGTATGTATGTATGTATGTATGTATGTATGCATATATGTATGTGTGTCAGTATATATATATATATATATATATAATGTGTGTGTGAGTGGCTATATATATATATATATATATATATATACACCCACATACATATATATGAGTAAATGACATAAGTTGTTATTCATGCTCATATGTGTTTGTTCTTTTATAACTGTACAAATATAGACATACTGAAATAAATATTGTTGGACAAAGGAATGCATTGTAAATAGATAGAACGAAGAATACAGATGTGTGGTTATGTGACTTGTCTCGCAGTACACGCAGTACAGTGTAGTTAAAAGCTAATTATTTCCATTTACACAGTCCAGAAAAATATATTACGTACACGATTTTACAAATATCGCGAATCATTCTGTTATGGTTTGTTCACGGTTAAATCATTGCAGATGTGATAATATTTGTTGTTCAATTAGTAAAGCAAATTCAGTTTTAAATTCAGACAAATATCGTTATGTTTTGTAGGATATCGGGAAGAAAATATATTAATAAAAATAATATTATTAAATAAATTTAATATGTATTTAAATAACCACCAGAACTCGTATCATACTATTGCTACTGTAACTACTACTGCTGCTGTTGCAGCTGTTCCTGATGATGACGGTGGATTATGATGATGATGATGATGATAATGATGATAATAATAATAATGATAATAATAATAAAAACAATGGTAGTTGTAGTTGTAGTTGTAGTAGAAAGTAGCATAGTATTTATAGAAGAAGTAGTGGTAGTAGTAATAGTAGCAGGAATAAATGCTTTGTTTAAATCCATAAATTAAGTAGTTCGAAAACACAGTGGTACCTTGACTTACGAGTTTAATTCGTTCCGTGACCGAGCTCGTAACTCAATTTGCACGTAAATCAAATCAATTTTCCCAACTGAAATTAATTGAAATACCATTAATCCGTTCCAGGCCCCCAAAACCACCATTTTTAAAATAAATAAATTTGTAACGTGTTTTTAAATAACAAAAATGTATTTATAAATGACAAGTATTGTATAAAAACAAAATAAAAGATAATGTAAAGAAATAAATTGGTTTTGTAAAGTGTATTTATCTTGGAGCTATACAAATTATTTTAACGCCTTTGGCTGAAGTTACAGTTTTTATCGACTCCTTCTGCTTCAATATGGTACTACGCTTATACTGCCTACCAAGTCGACTACATGCACACCTCGCTCATGTTTTTCTATGATTTCAATCTTTAATTCAATGGACATCATCCGCTTCTTCTTCTCAGCACTGTCCTTTGCATTCACTTTCTTAGGGTCCATGGAAAGAAAAAATAAATTTGGCAAAATACTGCACAAAACGCGAGCACAACACAACAGAGACACATCAACGGCGAGGTAACCACGTGAAGCAAACGAGTGAGACGCGAGATGCTGGTCAGATATTGTGTTGTTTATGCGCCAAATAACGACGGCGTATCTGAAGCTCGCTCGTAACTCGGATTTTGGTTCGTAATTCAAAGCGAAAACTCGAAAAACTCGTAAGCTGGGGCACCACAGAACTACTTTTATATATATATTCATTTAATACTCTTGTTACATTCAGCTTCTAGCCAAAGACGCTTGTTCTATACAGCAGTATATCTAATTTTCCCCCATGCTGAATTAGTGAATTAGTTTGGGTGGAGAAAAGATCAACTGAAGAAAAATATCTTCTGTGAAATAATTATATAATGGACAGAATGCAGTATTGAATAAACCGTTACCGAGTAATCATATCTGTACATGTTTTTCATGATACTCGTATTTAAGTTAAAAAGATCTCAAGCATGAGTGAACGATCGAACAAGTCGTAAGATGCTGGTAGCAAGTTTAAGGTGTAAACGTAACAAACCTCTTACCTCATTAAACCACACGATGGGCATGTACAGAGACCTGATGTTGTGCAGTCCTCTGCAAAAATAAATGTTATAAATATAATAGGAATGTCTTGGATAATTTCAAAATGAAATCGTGTAAAATTTGTTGTATGGTAATACTCTTTGACATTCTTATGACAGGAAAATGACAAATAGAAATACATGTAACACTCTGGTCTGCAACTTATCTCATGCAATACGTCACCCAATGATGTCCTATTTTGATAGTTTGATTAGATACGTAATTATGTGGTTAGGAAACTGGGTAAGTAGATTATTTAGATGAACACACACACACACACACACACACACACACACACACACACACATACATTTTCCAGTGATAAAACTACACGTACCTTTATGGATTACTCTACGTTTTCTTTCATGTAATTAAAATGTATCATCCTCAGACATTTATGATTAATGAGTTTAAAAAATATATATTTTCAGAAACATTATCCAAATGCTATTTCTGTAACATGTACATGAGCTATATGTAATGGAAGGTTTCAGTGACATTATATATCGCTATATATTTGACGTTATGAAATAATGTTATATACATACTTACTTAATAAATGAATTGTTTATAATATGAATACCGACTTGAATGCGGAAAACCATCTGGATCGGAATTCCGGTCGTCTGCAAACACGAAAGAGAATTTGAAATCCTTACGAAAATCAGATAATTAATTTAATTTATAAATATGTACATCGTAATCTAAAAAGAAAACAAGAAGACTATAAATAATGATGCACAGAATTTAGGTATGTGTTAGCGTGTGTGTGTGTGTCTGTCTCTATAATTATATGTATCAACATATGTGTGTGTTTATTTTATGTTTGGGTGTGTTTGGGCACATGAGTGCGTTCATATCACTGACATGGAAGTGGGTTATTAAGTTTAAAGCAAATGAAATTATACATGTATTTATGATGTATCCAGATAGATACAGATATACATAAATAGATAGATAGATAGATAGATAGATAGACATACAGACATACAGACATATCCGTATACACATGCACTCACGTGCAAAGACCTAAACATACAAATTCAGACATGTATATATGTATGTGTGCATGCATAATGTACGTTTATATATGTATATGTCTATGTGTATATGTATATATGTGCATATTTGTATACGTGTATACGTGTGCATGTTTTTGTGTGTATATATATTAATAAATAAATAAATAAATACGTGTGTCTGTGTCATTTCCCGTACTTTTTGTTTTCACTTATCATAATATTATCAAGACGTGTTTTCTAACCACTCACTGGTTCTACGTCTATAAATGAGCTGTGCTGATTGGGATCAGGGTGAAGACCGTCAACGCCATTAATAACAGCAGGATCGCCGCCCAGGAAATGTGGAAAAGAAAGTATTCCTGACGAACCTGAGAATAAGAACTGTTTTTACGACTACAAACATTAACATGTACACAGTCACACAGACACACAGACACACTGACTCACAAATTGATACATTTAGTAATACATGCCTGCCTTCCTGACTGTCAGTCTGTTTATCTATCTATCAATATATATATATATATCTTTCTTTACACACATACACAGTCACACACTTATACACGTACTTACGTATGTACACACATATAGATACACTAGTACATTCATCTTACACATAGTCATATAAACATACACATATTCATTCGTATATACATACATATTCATACATACATTCGTGCATGCATATATACATACATACATACATATAACTCTGTGTACAGTCATACTTATTTATATACATCATATAAACAGCAGTGTGTGTGTGTGTGTGTGTGTGTGTGTGTGTGTGTGTCTACGTGAAACACATCATTGCAAAGTTCTGTCATTCTGCGCCTGACTGTTATTATATACACATTTCAGCCTATATCTTTTATTTATTCAAAGCATACGTTATTTATTTACATTCCGGTTCATAACATTGATGCAATGGGGTTTTGTGCTAAACTATTAAGTACTTAAACGTTCTGATTATGAAAAAAAAAATGTACCTACACCTAGAAAGGCTTTCTAAGCAATGCAAGGCTGAAAGGATATGAGCCATTAAGTTTACTTCATTAATTCATATGTCACTTGTAATATATTTCAAGAGGCTATTACTGGTTAAAAGACCGTCCGTGCGTGAGGTTTCACAACAGAGGATAGAAAGTAACATAATATCCACGTCCTGGTTAAAAAGAAATCTTCTTCTGTGATGTACGGTTATTACAGTGATCTTTAATGACCTGCTTCTTTTGTGCAGAAATACCTGAAGGATTTTATAACAGCGACCTCGCGAGTTAGCGCTACACCCTTTTCACCTTTGAGAAGCTATTATCTCTAACAGCCTTGCTCGTTATAATAATTATATGCTTGTTCTGCGGTATAAACCACCATAGAGTCGACCCGATAATATGTGCCTTCGCAACAAAACAGTCAGAAAAATATTTCTAGGCCTATCCTTAGGTCCTTTTTCAAATGCATACATGTACACGCGTGTCTGAGTATGCATGTGTATGTATGTATGTATGTGTGTGTGTGTGTGTGTATGTACATACGTTTATATGAATCTACTCTATATCCATCCAAAATCATCCATTTTTCCATACATCCTCTATATAGTCATAAAGAAGACGGTCATCACCTGACATATATATATATATATAGAGAGAGAGAGAGAGAGAGAGAGAGAGAGAGAGAGAGAGAGAGAGAGAGAGAGAGAGAGAGAGAGAGAGAGAGAGAGAGAGATTTTTTAAAAGTATATCTATGAATTTGTATATTCAAACCGTTTCTACACAGGCTAACATTCAACACGCCTGACGCCATACAGTGCTCAGAATCCGGACTACAGAATCCTATATTATCTGGTTTTTCTTCTGGACTTGCAAACGTGTCTTCTGGAAGCAGATATCTATATGCTGTGATACCTTTAAGCTTGTGCATATACTGATATTTTACTCGAAGAGATCTGTAGGTTTAAAATATTAATAATAACAGATAGACAGATAGATCAGATAAAGGCAAATAGAAATAGATGAGCAGACAAGTAAATGCCAGGTAGGTAGATGAGGCAGACAGACAGACAGAGAGAGAAACGGACGGATCGATGGATGGATGATTTTTTGACGAAAGAGCATCAAAGATACATAAAAGATATGACGATAAATATGTAGACAGACAAATTTGTCAATTTGCTTAATTAATTAATCATTTAATCATCTAATCTTGTCAAATAAAAAGCCAGAATCAGCCATTTTAATTATCTGGTTTACTCATTTTAATTATCGACTTAGTTAAACCACCAGACTTAGACATTTTAGTTGTCTGATGTAATCTTTTCATCTACCTGAACTATCATTTTAAACTGTAACACTCAGTTAATTTTATTACTTCGTAATTTCTATTACCTACTTTATTCATTTAATTTCACTTCATCAGTTATTTAAGTTGTTTTAGGTACCTGCAAGCCTCGGATGAAAAGAATAGGAGATCTTTCGATGGGTCGACGAAAGGACCGAAAAACTGACCTTCTGAAAAAGCAAAGTGTAAGGAAATACATAATTATTTCTTTACAAAATCACACACACACACACACACACACACACACACACACACACACACACACACACACACACACACGTGCATCCAAATAATAACGATACATTTTACATGAGAATTAACCCTTGTACTAATATCAGTAAACATATAGATAATAATTTTTAAAAACCCTAAAAAACATATACATGAGACATTTAAAAGCAATATTTTTGTGTCTGAAACACATTTATGCATTCAGTCATCATGGTCATATGATGAACAATACAAGATTAAAACAAAAAATTATAAACTAAATCTTTGATTAAAAGAAACCTCAACATGCACAATAATTTTGAATAATAATAATAATAATAATAATAATAATAATAATATAAATTATTATTAATATTATTATTTATTATTATTATTATTATTATTATTATTATTATTATTATTATTATTATTATTATTATTATTATTATTATTATTATTATTATATCTGGTTCAGAAT
The DNA here is from genome assembly GCA_012295275.1 of Chrysomallon squamiferum. Taxonomy (NCBI): domain Eukaryota; kingdom Metazoa; phylum Mollusca; class Gastropoda; order Neomphalida; family Peltospiridae; genus Chrysomallon; species Chrysomallon squamiferum. Next base: position 24,758,347 of record CM022670.1, read on the forward strand.
CTCATAGTGTAACGTATTTTATGTCACTTAATGCATAAAAACATTTAGAACTAGCATTTAATAAGACAAATAATATAATTATAATGTTCCAGATAGTAGAAATTTAAAACAACAAAAAGAGATCATGATGATGCGGCCAGTTTCAGTGAACATAAAATGTAGACACGTATTTTATAAAAAGAAACACGCAAAAAACAAAACTAACAACAACGTATATAAACATACATACAATACATATATATATATATAGAGAGAGAGACACGTTTATAAACATGTGTGTGTGTGTGTGTGTGTGTGTGGTGTGTGTGTGTGTCTGTTTGTGTGGGTAGATATTTCCATATATACATACATTCAATCAAACATAACATACAAATATAAAACGTACGTACGAAAGATTATATTTCCATGATATATCATGATTATTATTATTATCTGACGTGTAAAATACTATTTAAAGATATTAAAGATAGTCATGATGCAATCAATAATTATCCGCCGTACACAAGGTGACGTCAAAACCTCAACTGTCGGAAATCCAGTGTTTTGTATCAGTATTGTTTTATTGTTTTTTCTTTTCCTTCTTCTTCTTCTTCTTCTTCTTCTTCTTCTTCTTCTTATTATTATTATTATTATCATCATCATTAACAGTGATAGGGCGTTTAGACAAAATAAAATTATAACTCCTAAGTATTAAGATTTCAATAACAACAACAACAACAACAATAATAATAATTTGTACTGCCTTACATACATTTTAACAAAACTTAAGTTTTATATTGTATATTCTTTCTTACCAGAACCGTTAATCATATTTGCATATTTGCCACTCCAGAAGGAAAGCGTTCTGTAAAATAAATTTTGAACAGAATTACTGGATATTTATAAATAATTTAAAAAAAAAAAAAAAAGAAGTAATTTCAGTATGCAAGATATTTCTGAATGATTTAAATACTATTTATAATAATTAGTTACGCTGCGGTATGACATCAGCAGATTACAACTGTTTATCATAATAACGTAAACTAAAGATCCTTGACCTATTTCCACATTCCAAATAACAATGTGTCCAGATTAACCACAAAGATTAGTCCCATCGTTGTGTTAACAAATGACAGTCAGGAATGAGAAAAACAATGGTTTAGGTTTTAGTTACGTAATATTTTTTTAAATTTTATCATTTTTGAGGGAGTGTAGTTGACTTCTTTTATTACTTTTGTTTCTGTAGTACAACTACTACTACTACTACTAATGTTACTGTTACTACTACTACTACTACTACTTCATCATTAAAATTAGAAGAAAAATTAAAACAGCGAGAGATATATGAGAAGAAAAAGGAAAATTATAAAGAAATAAAAGTGAATAACAGATGTTCTACATCAAATATATATTTTTTTCATACGACTAGCAATATTTACAAGAAAAAATTAAATAAAAATAAATAAATAATAAAATAAAATAATTTTTAAAAATCATCTATATCGTAAACCATTTACTTCTGAGCAAGTAAAATATAAATGTCATCTAAACGTCAGAAAATACAAAGGGCTACAACTCATGCAAACTTATTGCTTGAGAGCTTACGATTTGCTTGTAACAACTGTTATATTAATGTACATGTATGTCAAAAGCAGATTTACACTGATTTTATATCTGTGCTTTCAGCAGAGAAATAAATTCAGTAAAAACACTGAAATCAGCAACTGCATGACAATTTAATTATTAAGTTAAGAATTAATCGTTAAGATGCTAATTTTTGTTAAAGTTAACTAATCCATATTAGGCTTAATAACCATTGAAAATATTAATAATATTGTATAATATATAATCATCTTACGGAAAATAATTCCATTTGTCGATAATTCCTGTGTGATATATGTCATCAGTTCCTGTGTAAATATTGTAAATCCCGTCATCCGACTGGTTCCACTAGTTATGCATGTAATTAAATAATAAATACTCATAATGCTTATACAAATATTTTAAGTGTCATTTACAAAGTCCAGATTAATTTCTTATGCTTTGAATGTAGTTCATAATTTAATTCATAAAGAAAAAATTTAATAATTAGGTATGAACAAACATAATTTCATTCGGGGAATGTGTGTGTGTATGTGTGTGTGTGTGAGAGAGAGAGAGAGTCACACTGGATCGCATATGAATCTTTAAATTAGAAATTAAAAGCTATTTATTTTATCGTAAAGATTTTTCCCAAGTGTTTGATAACGTATAACTGTTATACCTTATACATCAGTCCGAAATGTGGATCCAGATAATAACTCATGTTAAACAGTCCCAAAACATCCTTCGAGACGAATTTCAGAAGTGGATCTTCATAACCATATAAAATGTCATGCACACTGACAACTTTGAAAAGTTTTTCACCAGTCAGTTCCAATGCATAATTAAGTAGTTCCTGCACCCATGGATCTTCAAAGCGAAACAAATACGAAGCAGACTGTAATATAATTTTCAAGATAATAATAATAATAATAATAATAATAATAATAATGATGATGATGATGATGATGATAATAATAATAATAATAATAACAACAACAACACAAGTATAAAGAAAGAAAACAGAACATGTAATGGTAAAAACATAAATCAATAAACATTATATTTAATGAATTATGTTATTTTAATGAATTATTGATTGTTATCACCATCAATATCGTCGTCATCATCATGATCATCATTGACATCGCCATCATCGTTATTATTATTATTATTATTATTATTATTATTTATTATTCATAGTTTTAATTAATCTTGTCATAGATAATAAAGATAAATAGTATGTTGGTACTGTTTAACATGTTGATATTTTGCAAATATAATTAACTGAGTAATTTTTTTTTTCAAAAGAAGATGTGAACACCGAGGCAAATTTCAGAATGTAAGTACGTGTGTGCATGGGTGCGTATTGGTATGTAGGAAATAATCAATTTTTGAAAAATTAACCTTATTATTGAATCAAAGATAAAAGAAACATATTAAAACCGAAGCGTCAACAATAACCCCATCGACATCCTCGCCATATTCAGCATTTTTACTTAAAATGCTATGTTACTGACGTACACATAAGATATTCGGTATAGGACTGCCTCTAAAATGTCTTTTTATAATTAGTTGACACTAATCCTCCACTGGTGTCTAGAAGATTTTATAGGATTTTTTTTTTTTTTTTTTTTTTTCGGCAATTTACTTAAAATAAATCAATGTTACCCTGTAACTTAGCCAACAGTTGAATCAAGCGTGTCGATTATGACGTCATAAATAAATGTAACATCACACATTACGTCGAACTGGTAACTACAGTCTCTATGGGCGTATAATAAATACATGCTACCCTGTAACTTAGCCAACAGTCGAATCAAGAGTGTCGTTTATGACGTCATAAATAAATGTAACATCACATATTACGTAGAACTGGTAACTACAGTCTCTATGAGCTTATAATAAATACAGCAGGTTTTCGTAGACTTGCATACTAGAAGGAAGGTATATTTGAAGAACTAGCAGAACAAAAACGGGCCACATGTAGAATTATAGATAACTGTGACGAAGAAAATAAACTTAATTTATTATTTGAAATCCTTAACAACGCCGGATATCTCAGATTTGTTACATCTGAATAACAAAGAACGACAACAAACGATTAACTATTTACTCAGTTACAAACATTAACTCACCAAATAAGGAAGGTTAAAGTTAGTAAATGTTTCGTTGTCGTAACCGACCGACATATTTCGTTCGAAGTAGTACCACGTGACCTCTCTATACGTAACTGTGTGGTTTTTGTGAAACGTGATACCAACTTTTTCCTTTTCCATTCTGCAAAGAGAAACGTGAACAGATACAATAATTAGTTTATTAAATCCTTTATTATTAGTGGAAATGTAATGAAGGAAGACAGATAAATATGTTATTCAAATGATTATGAACATGATAATAATAAGAAGAAAACGTACAACAACAGAAAATTATATTTGCTTTTTCATTTATTAATTTGTTTGTTGTATTTTATTTATGTTTACTTGGCTATTTTTATTTTATTACATTTTTTTTTTTTTTTTTTTTTTTTTTAGTTTTTACTAGTGGTAGCTGTCTGTTTACTACTTGTGTTTACTTAAATTAATTTATTATTATTATTATTATACTGTTGTTATTATTATTGCTCCGTTTTATCTTTCATTCTTTCTTTCTTTCTGTCTTTATTTATTTATTTAGTCTTTGCTTATATTCTGAACTCAAACCTGTATGTGTAAGGTCCTCGTTGTACTACGTATGGTTTCTCGCCTGTTTTGATGACTTCGTCTGCATTCACAACGTCGAACACGTAGAACTGCATGTAAATAGGAATCGGAAACGTTTTCCAGAAAGGATATGAAAGTGATCCGACTTGTATGGGCAGCAACTGAATTTATGAAAGATATAATTAATAAATGAATGGAACGAATCAAAGAACAAATGAATGAACGTGTAAGTGAAATACCTAATATTTATATATATATATATCAGTCTTAATCAGTATAGTCTAATTCAAACATCATGTTATGTCTGTTATTATTAATAGAGGTGTCCATGACCCAAATCCATAACAAAAAAGATTTGAAATGACCATGACCACTGTGTAAACTCTGTATATTTATAATCATAATATTTGTTTTCTCTTTTGTTCAAGGCTGTATGTTATCACATATAAAACAGTGATATAATGTTATCTTATTTTTATCACTGTTTCATTCATGAAATTAATTCACTAAGTAAAATTAGGATTTATTTATTTATTTATTTATTTATTTATTTATTTTACATATTAAGAAAATCTAATCGCCTGTCTATAATAATTATTTAAAAATATCGTTAAAATGATATCAAACTTTATTTTAAAAAAGAAAAGTATAGAATATAACTTTTACAAATTAATGACTCCCTATTGGTCTATCAAAAATTGTGGTATTCCCTTCTATAATAAAAGAATCAAAACGATAAGAGTAAAGCCCCTTCTAGCGACGATTGATTTATGGATGTTTATATTTTTATTATTATTTTAATTTTGTTATTTGTTTCTTTATTTGTTTTTGTTTTGTTGTGTTGTTGTTTGCTTTTTTATTTTATTTCTCAAATAACCTTTATAAAATATGTCTTAAACCTAATAATCATTGATATCAAAAACTAATCAGATGTCATTCTTTCAGTAACAACAGTTTTACATTCAGCTACGTTTATTCACTCAATGTTGGATTCAAGATATTTTACTTGGGGTTATCGCAAGACCCCTACTTTCAGGATCGGGACTTAGACCGATGTCAGTGAAAATGTCTTTAAGATGACACGCATGCAGATGGTGAGTTTAATAAAACAATTAATGACATTGCAAAACAATTATTATTACTGATATTCAAAAAGGTATGCAGATATATTAATTATGATATAGGAATTAACTATCTTGTATCATTATAAATGACTGCTTTCGTTTGTTCTGTTCATGCTTGCAATACATGGTTAAGTGTAGTATATAAATGGGTACTGCAATGGAATATTTGATATCTTATCTTTGTGTTTATTGCATGAATGTTACCTCGTGTTGTGGGGGGGAAAACAACACACTAAAAATCACTTAATCTGAATCCGAAGAGCCTTGGTGTAGCCGCCATCTTGTTATGGTTCTTCAATCGCGTATCGCGAACATACACTACTTTTTATATAAGAAAATAGATAAATGCTTTAAAAATTCAAATTTCAGATTTATCCCTTCTAGATATTTTCACTCTGATTAAATTGGTATAAAAACTATCGATGTACTACAAGTAGAAGTGCAGTTGTGAATTATGAAAGAGGGTTTTTTTTTTTTTAAATCATCTCAGATAAATGATTTACCATCTTTGGGTTCACATGTCAATGTACATGTAGGTATGAACAAAATAAAATAAAATTAAATTAAATTAAAATGCACATTTATAACATATATGATATATCATGAAATAAACTTTGTCAAAGACAATCTCGCTGCAGTATAGGCTCTTAAAAATCGAGAAGTCTTCCAAATGTGCGCAAACAGCATCAAAAAGTTAAATACTAAAAAATATATAACTTTGGAACTATTTGATTGACAACTTTGAATTTTTTACCAGGATAAAAAGATCAGCAGTTATAGTTAGGAGTCAACCTTGAATTTCCCAAACAAAAAATCACTTTTGAGTACCTAAAATAATGTTAAATATTTTATTTCACAATACTATATCATAATATGGAGCATTAAGATGCATATATTACACAGTGACGAGAAAGTCTAGTTTATTTTCTTTCAAAGTATTATTATTATTATTATTATTATTATTATTATTATTATTATTATTTAAATTAGTTTCTAATTTTGCTAATTAAAAGTGTAAGGTGAAAAAAAAGTGAAAATGCATGGAGGCTGACATGTTTTCATTTAGAGTAATGCCATTCCTATAGAGAAATTAAAATTATTGAATAATAATAATAATAATAATAATAATAATAATAATAATAAAGAAAAACTGATAAAATAAATATCTTCGAAAGATATTTTTATCATTACAAAATAAATTGTGAAAAAAAAAAAAGAGAAAAAGAAAGAAAGAAAGAAAGAAAGAAAGAAAACATAAAACTTAATTGTGTCCACTTGGACTTCTTATTATGATATTGTTGTTAAACGTTATTGTTAGCGAACACTGGTCGATCGAAAGATACAAATACTCATATCAGAGTATATATATTGAATTAAGTCCATTTATTCGTATCATCATATGTACAATTAATAATTTAACTCGAACATAATCACACTGTAACATACAACACACAACGCACTAAATAACACGACACGTTTATCTTACCTTAGTGAGCACTATTTTTTCAATAAGGTGAAACAGAGTCAAAGTTAGCGCACCAAGCACACCCAGTGCAAAACCGCAAACAACACAGCCGACAATACATCTTCTTCCCATTATGTGACGACAACAACTGCAGCGTTTGTCAAGTGACAGGATAAAAGTATTTATATAACCGGAATAATCAGTTGCGACACGTGGTAGAATAAATAATAAAATCCATGTAACTGAAATAATCGGGTCATGGTGACAGAGTAGCTGGACTTGAGCCTTATTAATTGTTGTCTCTTTCTGGTTTTATTTAAACACCAAATACGGTGTCTGCTATTTCACAAATGATCGATTTTGAAATACCCGTGAACTGACTGACCTAACCTTCGACTTTATCGTTATCATTAACAGACCATCTCGGTTAGCTTCTCAGTGAAAATTAGAATGATCTAATTCTGAAACATGTACAAGATGTACGTACATCTCGGATGTTTTTCGGCAGGACCCTTTTTTTTCGTCCCCGCTAAAATTGATGATTGTTCTGTTTTTTTTTTTTTTTTTTTGGTTTGTGATGCTGTTGTTTTGTTTGTCATTGAACACTGAATTGCTGATTATCAGTAATGGTCATGGGACAGAAACGTGGCAGGTCTTCTAATCCAATGTTTACGAAATAAAGCAACTAACGATAAAATGTCGATTAGACATTACGACCTGACGCAGTTAACGACAGCTTTATTGGTTCTTCACAAGATAGTGCGTGAACCAGACATGAAAGTGTCGTTTTGAGTACAAAATTGATTAAAAGATAATATACGGATTTAAAAATTATAAAAATAAAAATAATAATAAAAATAAAATAAAATTATTTTGATGTCTAAAATAACCAAAAGGCATGGGGCAATGTTCCCGAAGTTGACGGTCGTTATATCATGACGACGTCGTAAAATGACGCGAACTACAACATAACCTCTGTTAGCCAAAATTGTCGTTACGGTGTCCTCTGTGTCGTGCATTCTTTGCGCTCGTACGTAGTTTGAACCCAAAATTTGGAGTTTAATATCAAATTGGTGAACAGATTAATTAATTTATATCTATTTTGTTCATTATATTATATCACAGTAAAAATGCATTACATTTTACTTATAACCAAGTATGTGATTTGCATAATTTGTCGTATATTATATTGCTACATATTGTGCTTGAATAAGACCAACAACAAGTTTGAATAAACATTTTGTAAATGTTGATATTATAATATTAATCCTATTCTGGTAAGTGACTCCTTTTGCTTAAATTGAAAAGATTTTCTTACATAGACAAAGATGAATATTTTCATACAGGCTGTACTGAGATGGTTCACTTGTCATATGTACAATATAATAAAGTAAAATACATATTATCTTTCATTACAACAACAACAAAAAAATAATAATAATAATCTTTAATTATATTGTGTCTAATAGTAGCTTTAGTGACACAGACACAGAAAAATGTCACGTTTCAACTATGTGCTGTTATAAAGAAGAAAGTTGTCTGAAAGTTAGAAAATGCTAGATTAAACTTTTTCATGGATGCCTTGTAAACAACTCTAGATAATTCTGATAGAAATTTTGGCCTAAAGATGCTTTAATTAAAAACGTTAGTTTTATGTAGTATGCAGAATGTGCAGTGAATAAAGCTTTGGGAACATGGCCCCAAAAACAGTAGTTACCTACCCTTTGATGACTACACTTTTGACCAAAATACAGAAATCCAGATATGGCAGTATGTCCAGGACTCGCAATTCATATTATTTATAAGCAAGCAGTTTTCACTGCTTTATTCAATTTGTTTATTATTCTGTATTTGTTGATACATAATTTTCTTCTATTTAATTAATACTGAGCAAAATGAAGGAAACTGAATAAAAAATACCAAGCTGCTTTCTTCATTTCTTTTTTTCATTTTTTCACATAGCATGGTCCAAGAAACAGTTAAGATCTTGCTCATATTTTAAATGTAAGATCTGTCTTAATGAAGTATAAATGTAATAAGCAATTTACAGGCTTCAGTTATTGTCTTGATTAGGTTTTGCAAGGTTTTACGAATCAATCATTTTGGTATTCAATTTGATGATGATGATACAGAATAAAATGATATTTTTAAGAGAAACATTTTGGTGACTAAAACACATTTATATATTCAGTTAACTTGATTACAAGATGAACAACATAAAATTCAAACAAAATGTTTTAAATCAATTTATTAATATAAAAGAAACCATAATATAAACACACCTTTTGAGAATTTCATTGTTACGTATCTTGTATCACATGATGCATAAGATATTAAAAACTAGAGATTAGGAGAAATAATATGGAAATTCAAATAAATAAAAGAGATAATAATGATACTTTCATAATTTTAATGAAAATAAAGTGCTTCAAAATCTAAGTAGTAATATACATGTTTGCAAGAAAATTAAGAAACTGAAATAAAAATGAAACAAAATAAATTGGATATTATCAGCTGTTCTGATGTTAGTGTTGTATTTCACAAAATTTAATGTAAAACAGCAAAACTTCTCTAGTAATAAGATGTGAACACAGAACAAGATTAATAATTCTTCTCAATTTGGTTATGCTACATTTTAATCACAAACTGATGATGTACGTAAAAAGTATATAAAATGCACATCGTTAAATGCACTTCAGGAATACAAAATAATTATTACCAAAACAAAATAAACAAAGATAACAGTATTATTCAGAGAACAATATTAATATAAAATCACACACAATCATCTTATAAATGATAGGACTAGTGAATTTATTTGATTCAGGAGATTGACAATACTGAGCTGATACTTACTCTATCTTTAAAATACTTTAAAAAACAACAACAGTTTTTTCACTTCTCTGAACAAGGCCTCCCCATTCTACAAACACATCTGGAGGGTATTCATGCACACATTATTTGTATTATGTCATCTCCTGTGACAGTGATAACAGCAAATATCGTAATAGAATGATCTAACAAATCTATGCTAAAGATTCGGAGGATAAAAAATTAAGTATTCACATTTAATAGTAAGTGGTAAAATCAATTTATGCTGTAAAATCAATTGTAAAATATTTCTTTGAACTGTCAAACAATTAAAAAAAAAAAAAAAAAAAAAAAAAAAAAAAAAGGTATATATAATATTAAAAATAATGTAAAGAAAGGAATCAAATGGAAGTAAAAATAATAATAATAATAATTACAATACTAGATAAAAAAAAAAAAAAAAATACAGGTTACAGTAAGATATTTCATTCTCTCTGAATTTTATAAATATCCTTATTTATTTATTAAAAAACACACAGTAACACAGTAACTACAAAAATATAAAACAAAACTTACAAATCTAATCAAACTATTTTTACACATGTATTTCTTTTAACAAAATATAATATTAATTAAAAACAAAAATATTGTATACATTGGAAATGTTATTTTATGAATTTTAGTGGTAACTAATTTTAAAAACACATAGTGGTGAAGGCACTAATTTCAAAAAGGAATGTATGAAATATCATAACGAACAGATTAGTTTTACTTTTGGAAAAATATGGTTTGATTTTTACAGTGTACTCAGTAGAACCTATCCTTTTCACTAAGTGAAGTATACTGTCTTCCATGGCCAACACTGGACTCTTTTTGAAATGAGCCAAAAACAGATGTCTTTGAAATGAATTATATCTTTTATTGCAACAATGTCACTAGTCTTCAAACAGTAATCATAAACATAAACAAATTTATTCAGTGGATATCATTTCTACCAGAACCGGTATTTTATTAAATAAAATATATGCAAAATAAAAAAAATAATATTGTTTTTTTTTTTTTTTTTTTTTTTAAATCATCAATTTTGGTATGAGGCATTTGCCTCATATGGTCATGCCTTCACTAATATTTACTACAAACCATATTAATGGCTTCAGTTAAAAGATACTGCAATGATTATCTTTTCCTTGATCCAGTAAAATCTCCAAATATAAATGTCTGATTAAATAAGACTGCATAATATGATAGTGAGCCAAAGCTGTTTTTTGTACACAGATTCTTCTTATTGTTATTTTAACGCTACCATTAATTAACACATTTAATTATCAGAAAAAATAATAATGATAATAATTTTGTGAAATAATAATAATAATAATAATAATAATAATAATAATAAATTGGAAGGAACACTCAAATAATACCAATAAACATTTTCAAATAACGGGGAATTCAATAAACATTACAGTTTTTAAAGTTGCATAGTTTATTACACAAGTTCTGGCAGTGACTCAGTAGTCAGGAACTCATTTAGCACAAACAGTATCAAATTTTTTTTAAAAATAATATCAAATTTATAAATCATACAATCATACTAAATCACTGGGCTGACTAGAATGTAGTCACTTAAACACTGCTGTACTAAACATACACCCCCAACAAAAAACAACAAAACACTTGCTATTCTTGGAAGAATGTTTTCAAAAAACAAAGCAGAGGCATTCATTTCAATAAGAAAAAAAACAACTAATCTATAAAATGAAAAATAATAATAATTTTAAAATGTTATAAACAATATTAACAAAAACATGATTATATTTAAAAGCAAAAAATTTACAATATGAAGTATTCAAAAAAAGAAAGAAATAGGTATATGTTAAATTTGAAACAAACTGTTTCAATACACATCCAATACATTTGTTCATAAGCTAATATGGAGGATCTATGAGTAAATTTGCAGGGTTAAGTTATAAGCCAGAAACAAAAGACTGTAATGTTATTCTTTATTCACAGCTGTCAGCTGATAAAATAAAAAACTAAATTTGACAAAATTATGATTATAAAATATAAAATTTGGAGAAAAGCACATTGGCATACTCTAACAAAAAAAACAAAAAAAACATCATTTAATAAAAAAGACCAAAGAATCAATGATTTTATTGTAACCTTTGTTTGACACAAATTCAGATCCAGAAATCAGTGTCAATAAAATCTAAAACTTTAAATCAAAGTAAATTAAAATTAAAATTAAAATTAAAAAAAAATTAAAAATATATAAATAAATAAATAAATAAATAATAATCTTAATGATATTTAAAAATGTGGATATTCCTTCAGAACCTACCAAAACACAAAACATTCTTTCCTTCTTCTTCTTTTACTTTTTTCTTTTTTACATTTTAGTTAAATAATTTACTGCAACATTAATTGCATTACAATAAATTTAGCATTCAGCAATTTCAGCTAATTATTCAAAATATATTATTATAAAATATAGAAATTGTAAAAAATTAATTTTCAGAAATTAATACATTTTTATATTAAGATTCAATCCTTTTTCTGTATTTGAATTTATGCAAGATCATTGAACATAAAAGGAAAATAAATAAAGAATTTAAAAAAAATTAAAAATTGAAACTAAAAAGATTATTGAATTACAGTAGCAAATTACAGCAAAAAAATAAATTGTATAGAAAGTTAAAAGTTTTAAGCTTTGTTAAAAAAAATATAGAAATAGAGAGGTTAAATATTTTTAAATTCTTTTAAAACTTGTTCAGAAGTTGCTCTATCATATAATGAGCTGCTGAGTAACTACTATTTGTTATTTTCATTAATTACATTATATATATTATTAATTTCTTATACATATTTAAAGTGTATCTCTGGCATTACAAATAAACAATGTTATAAAATGCTTTCTACTTCCAAGTTATTATTTTATCATTTTGCATGACTTGTCATCATTAATAACAAAGTACGTCAATAAAATAATATTGTTACAAAACATATGAAAACAATGATTTGATGCCCTCAGGTCTGCAGTCATGTATGACTGACAGCTGTGTTTTTCCTGACAACATTTGAAGAAACTAGAGAAAATCAGTTCACTCTATATACGATGACGAAAAATGGCAGCAACTGGATTTTTGAAAATTGTATCTTTTATTACTATACCACATTATTAATTATGATAGACCAGGAAAAACGAAATAAATAAATAAATAAAGTATAATAATAATAATAATATCAATATTATGTTATTTTCACATATATTATTTGACAATCCATAATATAATCTCATAGGTAAGTTTAGTGTTATTTATAAATCTTTCATACATGAAACAAACAGAGTTATTTAACAAAACAAAATAAGTGCAAACGCTTTAAAAGAAAATTAATTATTAATGGATCTACTAAGACAAGATATTCAAAGATTTTTTTAACATTCAGTTTTCAGTTTTTCTTACTTATTTCTTGAAAACGGTCTGTTAGTAGTTGGTGTTTTTTTCATTCTGTCACTGAAGTAGTGGCTGTTTTTCATCCACATCCATCAGTTTTGGAGACTACAAACAAGTGAAAACAAATATATAAATAAATAATCCTAAGGCCACATAAAATAAATTGTTCGATTATCATCAGATGTTTTGGCTGAAAAGCACTGTTGCAATTTATATTTTATAATTTATAGTCAAATGTTTGGAGAATCGGAAGATTCTCAACAGAGTTGTTTCTTTAAAGTAAAGTATATCAGAGCATTTTATAATTTATAATCTTTAATAAATTTTCTCTTGTACAACTAACTTAATTGCCCCTGTCCATGCCTCCTATTAATTTTAAAATTTTGTGAACAAAACAATGCATCCACAATATAGTTTATAACAAAATAACATTGGTGAGAACCAAGTAATTTGTTTTATGTGGCCTACAAAACAGTAAATAAGACGTATTTGAAATGGCATGCTGTGTGTACTGTGTCACAAAACAATGCTTATTAAATCATCTTACCTCTTTACACAGTAATCTTTTGGCACTGACTGCCAACACACAGACCAAGATAAAGACACCAACTGCTATCAGTCCATACTGAACTGCTTTTGTCATCTTTATTGGTCCCATCACCAGTGACTTGAATTTACTGGCACTTTTGTTATCAATTTCAGCATTCTGAAATATTATTTAAAACAAAAAATTATAATAAGAAATTAATTCATTAGATATTAGTTTTTTGTGTTTTCTATCAGTAATTGACCAAAGATAACTAACCTGCTCACACACACACACACACACACACACACACACACACACACTCACATTCACACAAATATTTTAAAATAAACAAATGTGTATATACAAATAAAAAAAAAAAAATTTAACAGTAACATTAGTTAGTCATCCTGTTTGCTCATTTTAAATTATTTGATTTACCTCACTTAGCCATAACACTGGAAATATAATAGGTTTTTTTATCTTCAGTGTTTCCCTGAAAGACAAGAACAATACTAAAGTAAGTAACAGTGATATTCATCATTCAGTTCTGAAAATATATTGTATTCAGTGATATTTTAATAATACAATGGATAATAATTAACTGTAAGTCTTTCAGTTTTTGTATAATCTTAACAATACATTTTATTCTGTATTACAGTCAATTTATTGTGAAAACAAATTTTAAATTAAAAAACATAATAATAACAAAATAGAGAAAAACATTAAACATATACACAAACAAATATTTTTTTCAAGAAAATAATTTAAGTAGAAGGAAAACTGTATGACACGTTTTGTTTATCTTTCTTAAAAGGTTAATTATTTTTGTAAAGAAAAATATAAAATAAGCCAAAACTAACTTGATGTGATCAATTTTTTGCACATAAATATTAATCTGAATTTTCTTTGCAGCATTCATTACCACACCAGTAATCTGTAAACACAAAACAATAACCAAAATAAAAAAAAATTCTTCATAACAAAAACTGTATAAAAAATACAACTAAAGATGATACAGATATAAGCAAAATAATTTTTTAAAAATGTACACAATAAATAACACAATACAATCACTGAACTGTGAACAAGACAAGCATAATTGTAATTTGCATTGAATCAAAATAACAAAAACATAACAAAAAAGACAACTTGATAAATGCTGCTGGAATACAGTTGTCATCAAATATATAATTTACACAACAAAGGCATAACAAGAGCAGCAAAATTACAATTTAAACAAGACAATTATAACCAAAATAAACATCATTACAATTATAACCAAAATAAACATCATTACAATTTAAACAATATAATACAATACAACCAAAAACAGTGTAAATATTAACAGTATAACACTTTTTTATGGGTTTTTTAACAACCTGGTATAATTATTATATTAGGTTGGGCTGTTTTTACTTTTTGTTCAATGTATAATTTCTAAAAGTAATGTTAACTTACTGGTTCAATATCAAGATAAGTTTGATGTTCTTTAAGATTTGGTTGCATTCCCTCAACACCTTTCAAAACACTCTGATCAGCAAACAGGAAGTGTGGTGATGAGAAGAAAACTGGTGCGTCTGAATAAAAAAAATAAAAATATAAAATATAAAAAAATAAAAAATAAAAAATAAAAAATTACCAAATCAGTAACCAGTGAAAAATTAGATAGCGATTCAGCTTCATAATATAAACAGTCTTTGGCAGCACTGTGCCATAATCCAAGCAAATTAGAAATACAGGGTAATATTTCATAAATAAACAAGAACAAATTATTAAATGCCCCCCAAAAATCCATTCTGAGATATATCGCAGAATGGAATAATGTATATAATTACTCACACATTCACAACTGTCAACACACCCTCAGTCACTATATCTCTCACACATTCATAGTAACTATCTCTCACACATTCATTGTAACTACATCTCACACACATTCACTTAACTATCTCACACAATATTCACAATAACTATCTCTCAAAACTATTTTTCAAAAATACTGACAATAATTATTTATGGCATATTGGTAACAACTATCTCTCACACAAACTTTCACAATAACCATTTCATTCATATATTTTCACAATGACTATCTCTGACACATTCATAAGAACTATCTCTCACACACTTTCACAGTAACTATCTCTCGCATACTTTCACAATAAGTATCTCACACATTCACAATATCTCTCTCACACACACAGTAACTATCTCCAACATATTCACAGAAACTATTCCTCATACTTTCACAATAACTTTCTCTCACATACACACAATAATTGTTTTTCACATGTTCATAACACTAAGTAAGTTAGGGTATGAAACAGTAAATAACACACACACCATTTTTGCAGACACTAGCATTGAGAACACCTCCTGGATTGCAATCTGAAGTGTCTGACAGATTTGCATATGGTGTACAGAATCCAATGTTGTTTGGATTAACAGACACATTCCGGAAAGAGCTTGGTGGTACAACATATCTTTTCAGACCAATGTCCTTCACTGTGTGATCAACTTTGTAGTTAACCTTCAGTGACCTGCAAAAACCCCAACAATAATACTAATTTCATTGTGTCCAAAACTATTAATAATAATAAAATTAAATTAAATAAAAAAAAAAAAAAAAAAAAAAAAATAAAAATAAAAATAAAAATAAAAATAAAAATAAAAATAAAAATAAAATAAAATAAAATAAAATAAAATAAAATAAATTAAAATAAAAACAAAAACAAAAACAAAAATAAAAATAAAATAAAATAAAATAAAATAAAAACAAAAATAAAATAATAAATATTAAAGTTTTTGATGTTCATACATCAGTATTTTGCAATTACAATGAAATGTCTCAGCAAGGAACAGAATCTTGACCAAGTAAAAAGTTCAGCTTGCAGAGGTGTTTAATTTCATGAGGTTTTACATTTAGCTACATGATAATTCATTTAGTTTTGGAGAAATTTTGATTTAGTTTTGAGAGGTAATCAGAAACTGTAGCAGTCTTCACTTACAAACATACAGTAAAGATGGTATTATTTTCCATTAAAAAATTAAATCTCAGAACTGACTTTTTGTAATCATTGGAGAAACTAAAATCTAAATTTTAAAACATCTTCTGTAACCATTCTTTCTGATAACCTAGAATTTTAGTTGTTGTTTTCTAAGTACTGGAATGCATTTTACCACAGACAACAGCAAGATTATACCATGGTTATTCATGGTTAGTAAATGCAAAGTATAATATTTTTTCACATTTTAAAAAATGGGTCTGAAAACAAAAAATTGTTTAGGTAGATTTTGGATGATTCAGTGACCCAGGTTTATAGTTAAAATAGAGACACAAATTAGTACAGTGCTCTGTATATAAAAAAAAAGCTTAAACAACCATATGTCATATTTCTTCCAAAAAAATATTTTACAAACCTGCAAACATCTGATGCATACAAATACAAGGGCTGTGATGTGTCTATGAATGGAGGGAACATGGTACCATCTGTCAAAAATAATAATAATAATAATAATAATAATAATAATAATATATTTTCTAAATTTACATTTGCTAAATATATAAAACTCTTCATAAAGATATATCAAAGGCCCTGTATATTAACATTTAAAAGTGTGTGTGTGTGCATGTATATGATAAAAGGTTAGCAAAAGAAAGGAAAGAAAAACTGTATTATAAACACGTTTCATTCTTGATATTTCTAAAACAATGTAACGATCTGAAAAATGTTTGTTGTGTGAATACAAAACAATAAATTAAAAAGCAGTATTAATTTTAATTTATCTATTACCTGAACCATTTAACATATTTGCGTATGGAGTGGACCACCAATTCAAAGAACTGAAACCAAAACAAAAATTAAGTTTTTTTAAAACACTGAGCACAAAGAAAAAAGATTAAAGTAGAGCATCATCAACCAAATAATTTTACATTCACTTTTATTTCAGTGAAACTCACTCCCATATACATAACTAGTGTGTCTAAATGGGTATCTGTTGGGGGTCATGGGCAAGTGCATACATGTATGTATTAACTCACCCTCCAGTCTAATGCTTATATACATTATCACATATACATTCATATATATTATCAATTAAAAATCTGATAATTATCTAATAACCATTATAACAACAGCCATCACTGATATGGAAAAATTAAACTGCATTTTTGACCCCATAATTAACAATTATTAGTTTCATAACAATGAAACTATAGGATAATAATAATTTTATTTCAACTGTAAACAATTATTACAGTATCCTGTAAAATAATGAAATTGAAAACTAAGCCCTTATTTTTATTTTATCTGACTAACTGTGATGAAGGTAATATTATACCTGTTGAAATTCCAATTTGCAATTACTCCAAACTTAGAGATATCATCTGCACCAGTGTAAACATTATACACTCCATCATCAGTCCCATTTTTCTGTTAAAAATGAAAGATAAACAATTTCTGCCTCAGTCTTTTTTTTTAAATATTTTTTATTATAAAGCAATATTTTAAAAGTATTAATCTGTTTTCATAATTTCAAGAAACTCTAGTTTCTGGGGGGTTTTGTAATAAAATATCAGAAGAGCCATCACAAAGTTTTCAAAAAGATTTTGTCACATGCAAATGAAAAGAAACTTATATCTACCTAAACACATCAGTAATAAAAAATAATCAAATGAAAAAATGAAAAATATGAATACTCATCTTTAGAAAATTTACAAGATTAACTTTTTCTTGGGTTTAAAAAACAACATAAAAATTAAAAAAAAAAATTAATAATAATAATAAAAAAATAAAATAAAAACCAATGTGTGATATATATATATATATATAATATTTATGCATACATGTTAATAAATACACATTGAAGGAATATCTGGAACACTCACCCCATAGAACAAACCGAAATGATCATCAATGGGTATTGCTTTATGAGTAACATTATATATGAAATCTTCTACTTCCTTGACCAAAGGGACTTCGTAACCCCACAGTAAATCTTCTACACTTAGTTCATTAAACAAATGTACATCAGGAAACATATCCAACAAAAGCTGAAACATTTCTTTGACAGTATCATACTCGAAACGAATAATGTTCAGAATTGTCTGAAAAAAAGAAATATAATTTGTAATAATATATCAGTCTATTTGATCACTGTATGTACGGTAAAATTGATATTTTCAAACATACAGATATGTATTAAATTATTAAAGTATGTCGTAACAGAAATAAAATACAGTAAATTAGTTATATATGTTTAGAAATATAATTATAAATATAAAAGAAAAGAAAACAACAACAAAAAAAAGGGTTTCATTCTCTCTAATTTATTTCCCTTCTTCAGGACAGGAGCATATGAAGTTAGTTATATACATTGTCTGATGTGAATAACTTTTAATAAAAACACACATACTGAAATGAAATTCATTAACAACTTACCACTAGTGGAATATTCAATGTTGTAAATGTGTCATTTTCAGGACCTACTGACATTTCCGGTACAAACGTGTAAGTTCTATCTTGTATGTATGTTACCGTTCCATTTTCCTTGACAAACTCTACATTCTTCTTTTTTCTGTGTTCTCTGTCAAAATAAAAAATAAAAAAATGTTATATTACTATGATAAAATAATAGTAATGATAGTTTTCTCCTATATGTAACAAAAAAGTGCAAATAGACAAAACAACAACAATTTATTATAGCAAACTGTTTAAAGAACAGACCTATAATCACATTTGTAATTGAATTATGAATAAAAATATGCTTGTAAAACTAAACCAAAACTTTCATCTGTCTAATAAAATAATCTTGTAACAAAAATAAACTCAGTTTGAAAAAGATACACATTTTTGTGTCACATTTATTTGGACGTTATGATTATAAGCTTATAAATTTAAATATCAATAAACTGTAAACATATTTTTCATCATTCACTGAAAATGCTTAGGACTAAATATTGCCTGAATTTAGTAACTTAAAGAGATAATGTAAGAAAGTGACAAACAATTAAACTTGAAATTCATTTTTATTCAAACCTACACGCATATTTATATCTGTATAAAAAAAAGCAAATGTGTCTTTCTGTGTTTGCCAAAAATACTGACAAAATTGATTTAAACCGTGGTGAATATGACATTGGTTGGGACTATGATGTTGATGATGATTATTCTGTTGCAAATATCAGTGGTGTTCACCATTATATTTATTATATCTTTAAAATACACCGAAAATCTATATAAATAATTCTTTCATGGTCAGCTCTATGTTGCATATTCAAGAGATGGAAATAATTTATTCATCCTCTATATCAGTGGAAAACACAGACTACAGTATACTATGCACTAAACAAATTGTACTTTGTAGCATTTTCTCTATTAAATTGTTTACAAATTAAAACACATTTTTTCTTATTATTCTAAACTCTTAGTTATATGGGCCAAAGGCCCCCTTTCAAGCTTGCAATAAACAAAAATTTTGAAGAACTGTATTTTTTTAACCTGTATGTATACGGTCCTTTCTCTTCCAGTACAGGCGTGGCACCTGCTGACACTATTTCATAATGATTAACAACGTCAAACACCCACACTTGAAAATAAATTGGTGCAGGAGGGGAAATCCAGTCTTTGTAAGTATCACTTCTGTTGCTAAGTGGTATTTTCTGAAAATGTTTTAAATATTTATAATACTTAATAAATTTAATGATAGTTAAAAAAAATAATAATAAAATAAAAAAAAAAAAATAAATAATTGGTTTAGACTATATGTTAATTATATAATCTAAGCAATATTCATACAAGTAAAATATTAATATTTTTTAATAATAAGTATAATGTTCATTTCATTTTTTTATTGTTGTATCTTACTGCAAACAATTCTGACATTTCAAGAATATATTTATAATTATGATATAGAGACTTTGTCATTTGTTATAAACTGATTCACAATAAACATATTATGTATGACGTGGTTAAAAAAAAAAAAAAAAAAAAATAATAATTCTATATTCTTTGTAAAGTTCAACAGCATCCTACCTGATGGTTTAAACACTGTTAAAGTTAATTAGAAATAATCAAACAATCATCAGATAATGTAATAATAAGATTAAATAATGATAAAATGTGTTCTCTTGATATGTTAATTAGAAAAACATTCAATAATTGTTTCTGTTGTATATTAAGAAATAATAATAATAATAATAATAATAATAATAATAACAACATAATAATAATAATAAAATGTGTTCTCTAATGATAGAGATATCTAACATTATTTTGCTATTATTTAACAAAATTAACCTAGTTCAACCTCACTATTTTAGTCTGAATGTTTTAAGGTAAAACTAATAAACTTTGAGCAATATTAATCGCTTTGGGCAGCTGTAATAAAAGTGACTTTGAAGAAAAGGTTTATTCATCTTCATTCTGATTTTATATAAAAATAATATTTAATAAGCCGTAAGGGTAACATTTATCAATAAACAGGAAAAGGTTTTTAAATTAAAATTCTGACTTAAATTTAAAATGTATCTTTGGTGATATGAAGAAATAATCTAAACACACACGACAAACTTCAAAATTATGTTTTATCATTATTTTATTATCTTTGTTACTATTTATTTATTATTGTTATTTTTGATTAACAATGAAGTACAAAGAGCAACAAAAATAGAACAGATTAAAAACATATGGATGCCACCTTTTTTTTTTTTTTTTATAGTCATAGTGATATCAATTACAAAGCTTATTTATTCTAAGCTTTCCTCTCAGGTCACAAAAAATAGTTATAGATCAGTCCATCATCACATATCAAGCATTTCTGTTTAACCTTTTGCAACAATATTATTTTAATTCTCATTGTCTGTTATGACTAACAGCAGATCACCATAACAATAAAATAATAACTTACAAATATAAAGAATTTGATTACACTATTTATTCGTACAGCCAAAAATGTAAACTTTATATTGTATTTAGTGTATAAAAATTTTGTGTTAATTTCATTTTATATATTTTTTTTTTTCCCCAATATTTATTAAAAACAAAGAAGAAAAAAAAAAAAAAATGAAAAAGAAGAAATGTTGGAGCGGAAATAAATATATTTAATCTAATATTAACTGTGATTACACATTCAAACAGAGCTGGAATGTACATCTAGCACTATCAGAATTTAAAGTAATAACTGCAAATTTGAAACCAGTTTTAATTCTTATGTATCTCCAATAAATGTAGATTAATTTAAAAAAAAAAAATTCAAACTTCAAAAAATAATTCAAACTTCAAAAAAATAAAATAAAAAAATAAAATAAAATAATATAAAATGAAAAAAATAACGAAAAAATATAAATAAATAAATAATAACAACGACATTTCTGCTTCTTTCAAAGCAACAAACTTGATGCACATGTTTGCTGATTATTACGTGGTACTAATTACATTTAGTAAATGCATTAATTATAATTATTAACATTATTTATAATTCATCAAAATTAACTCTATCAACGTCATTATTTAACCTTTGAATAACTATATAATACTATATAAACTTTTTAAATATAAATATGCTGTTTTCGTTTTTATATCTTTTATATCAGTTTTCTTTTCCTTTCCTTCCTTCCTTCTCTCTCTCTATTTCTCTTCTCTCTTTGTATTATTTTATTTATTTATTTATTTATTTATTTATATTATTTTTTTAAAGACTTTACGTTTTTGACTTATTTTTACGACATCGTTACAATTGAGAAAATGACAAACACCTCTTTTATTTCCTTATGAATCATTTGCTTGAAGACATAAATTAGTACACATCCAGTTGCAAGAATAATAACGCCTATAATCCCGCAAAGCGTTGTGCACACAACAGATCTTTTAGCCATTTTTCTAAAATCGCTGGAACATGTGACACATGAATCTGCTGCCCTCACAATAATTATAAACAGAAACAAAGTCCCATCACTCTGTTTTGATCCTGCGCTTGCAGGTAACCGTATCCGACCGTTGATTGTGTCAGTGATAGTTCAATAGCAACAGCGCTAGTAGAAATTGCAGCCAGCGTCTGTATATTATATCATTTTAGAAGTATTACCGTATATTTGTATCATTTTAATTTTGTATTTTAAGACAAAAATTGCGTCATTTTAGGTAATACTTGTGTATAAGTCGACTGTAGATTCCAGGCACCGTCACTATTTTTAGACCAGTGTGACAGTGCCATGAAGGCCTACATTGTACGCCTACTGTAACATAACTTGCACGAGCTGTAACTTGCACGAACATACCATAATAACGTAAATGCATGTATTACACGAGCTATAGCCTAAATCATTGCAAGACGCCGTAAGGCATAACGCCGTACTGACGGTTTTCTCGCTTTAAAATGTATTTTTATGTCATTAAACGGAAGAATATCATGTTTTACATTCATATTTGGTTTTGTTATTTAATTTTTCAAACCTTTTTATACGATAAAATTATATTTTTGAAAAGCTGAAAGACCGCGATTATTTTAGATGCATCCCATAGCAAAAAATAGTCAAAATGGCGACTCTTCAGCAACAGCTACAAAAGCATTACCTATGTATAAGTCGACCCCCAAAATATTACCTTAATATAGTATCCCAAAAATTCGACTTATACACAAGTATATACGGTAAATAAAAAACAAAACAAACAATAGAGATGTGACTAACAACTTTAAATTGCACAGAATAACTTTTTTAAAGTATTTTAAATATTTCGTGGTAAAAAGTTAATGTGATTTATACATATATGTGTATGTTCGCATGTGCGTTTCATCTTTAACCATAATCTTCTGCAAAACACAAACTCGGATAAAGCTTGAAACCTAATTCAGAAAGGTGTTGCAGGTAGTGAGGTACTAATTAGGGACAATAAAACGTCTGTAATCATGAGACTAAAAGCACCTAACGGCAGACGCAGGTGTGTTAAGTCGGATATTTAAAACAGAAACACAGAACAGTTTTCTTAGCTTTCTACTTGGTGTGATTTGACTGCAAACGAAAGTTATCTATCATTTGACCATTGTTGGTATTTTCTCTGATGGAGCTAATCAACATTCAAAATAAAAAAATAATAATAATAACCATATTTTAAAAATCAATTATTGATATTAAAAAATAATAATAATAAAATAAAAAGTTATGTTTTATTTTAAATTCAGCATTCGAGTAAAATTTATTGGATTCATCGAGTTTAATTCGCAAAATAATCGTCTCTGTCTTAGAGTATCAGGAACATCATTTTCCGTAAGTTTAACAAACGCGAATGGTATGCTGGAAACCATGTTTCATTTTCGGAGCTGAATTGTTTGTCCGAAAACTGATAGCCGTTACTAAATTTAGCAATAAAGCGTGATTAGGCGCACCTACCATTCGAACAAACCCTACTATATTTCATTTTAATTTACATAAAAAAAAAATAAAATAATAATAATAATAAAAAAAATAAAATAAAATATAATAAAAATTATAAAGGTTTGTAACAAACCCAACATAAATTACCTGTTTTGAATAGTTTTATGACTGAATTCTTTTTATTCACAAAACATTGTACAGAAAATGGAAGTAGTAAACCATTAATCAGGGATTCTTCCAACAGTGCATGTAGACTTATTGGTAACTTGCGTACAAACATATTGTTTTCAGCACACATAATTTATCAGTGTAAACCTATATAACATTTAACATAGGATTTCTTTTCATTTATTTATTTTTCTAAGGGTGCCAAATCTGAGATAGTATGTATTCAGCATCCTTTGTTTAGATTTATTAGTCTTATTTCTTTATAATGAATCGTGCCCTTTTTCACTGAAAAACACAGCCATATGTTTAAGCTACTGACAGCTAAATAACGGAAAGATAGTTTACATTGTTTCATTTGATGGCCTGAATAGCTTGATTGTCATGACATTCTGCATACTAACATACCAGTATAATAGAATAGGATAAAAAATAAAACTTGTCTACTGTTGAATCTGATATTGCAGGATTTAAATGGCAGTGGATGCTTGTTTTTTGTGCATATTTATAATTAAAACTTATTCAACATGTACTCACTATCCAACCCTAAAAGCAAAATGCTTGAATTTAAACTGTACAAAAGTTGTTGCTAGGTATTTAAATACTATGTCCATCATCAAAAGGCTTAATACAACAGAGCTGTCTTCCCACTGAGTTATCTCCTTTTATCCTGTAAATCATTACTTTAAGAAATTGTTATTTTAGAGTTAGTAGCTTATATAATATAAAGTAAGACCAACAGTTCAAATCAGGTGTATGTTCTCCCAGTTGTATTTCAAAATTCCATTATGGATAAGCTAATGCAAAAATATTCCTGATCCAATAGCAGACTGCACTTTCAAATTTGTTTTTGTTAACTCAAAATCAATGTAATAATATAAAATTGTCAGAAGTGTGCATTTTATTATGGTGTCCTTCTTTTCATCTAAAAATCCAGCTAGAAAATATTCCATTTCTTTGGAAGAAATGAAAGGAGTTATTTGATCAGTTTTATATTGTTTCAAACTAGATACAAAAAATATTCAATGTTTTTGACAAGCACTGAAAATAGCAGAAAAATTCATGCAGAAATCCCCAATGTCAATGACAGTTTATTTATATAAAACTGTCAAGTGAAAAAAAAAATGCAAAAATGAAATTTAATTCAACTTTACAATTGTCACAGAAATTAAAATAAAAGAAATTAGCATTATATATATATTTTTTTTTCATAATAAAGGTTTCATAAGACATTAAGTATTTTCCAGTATTCATATTTGTTTCTTCCAATATAAAATACAGTTGACTGCAAGAAACTAAATGAACCACACAAACTGACTATGAGAAATCCATATTCAAATTATGTACATAAATATACTATATTTTGCTTTTTATTTCAGAACAATGCCTATAAATTATTGTTTTCTATTCTTTTCATGACCATCTTTGCACATTTGTTAAAAAAAACATTTTTTTTTTTAAACCATAATTTATTACCCAATCAGTTACAGCTATTTTAAAGTAGGAAAATGTTCTTAAAGCAGAGTAACTAAAGACACAGTGAGTTCACATATTAATATTTTACTTCTAACAGCAAACCAAATGATACCAGAAACTTAACACAAAGTAATTAACCTTTGAGCTAAGTAGATAGCAAAGATAAATGTATTATTACTTCAGCAAGCTGAGTTCAGAGTTTGAACATAAACAGATGTTACCAACAGGAAAAGTTTGACTCATCTGAGATTAGCAGTATCTCTAAGTAAAGTTGTATTAAGATAATACTGAAAATGAAATGTAAAGCTAGTTGTCTACACAAATAAATATGAAATAATAAACTAAAGTGTAACTTAGGTAATATGAAGAAATAGTCTAAATGTATTCTGCTTACAACTTACTTCTGTTTGTTTGTTGTTAAGTCTTAATAAAAACTAAATATAACAACAAGAGCAGGTTTTAAAATATCTCTGTGCCACAATTTTCTGTAGGGCAGGCTACCTTGATCAAGTGTTTGTTTTTATAAATTTCATTATTATTTCATTTTTATTATTTTACACAATACACCACAAAGCCTGCAATTTACAAACTACACAATTATAAAAAAATATATATATATATATATATATATATATATATATATATATATATATTATATATAGTTTAACAAAACACAATAAGATTAATGATTCTTTATTCATGTTTTATTAAGCAGTGTATTATACATTATTATTAGAATGGATGACACTGGTTCATGAAGTTCATCGACTAGATTTCAACATTAACATTTATTTCTGGAATAATTACTTTGAAAGACAATCAATAATTAATTTTTACCTGCAACAAACACTTTACTGAAGTACAAGGAAACAATGGATATTAAAATAAAACAAATATACATGTATATTCTTTTTGAAAGAAATAATTAGCAAAGTAGACATATAGACACATAAATTAAATACTTAGTAGCACTTGACAAAACAAACAATTCAATACAGAAAATGAAAGATCTGTGTACAAATTAAAATAAACAGTACAGACATAACTAAATAAAACAGGTCTAAACCAGTTTGCACCATGCTCACTTGAACCCTGGAAAGATTTTGAAGCCCCAACCCTAGACTGCTACAAAGCATAAGTCTTAGATCATAAAATGTTTAGAACGTACTAGGCCTGAATTGTTGTATTCATTAACAGATTTCACAAAACAAGTCAAATTTTACTTTATTTGTTTTGCATGGATGTCTTAGCCATGAGCATTAGTTTGCTCTGAAAATTTTATTTTTAATATTAAAAACAAAACATGTGAGGCACACACCCTATGTTGGTAAACACTGACCTAGAGTGACCGATTTACACACTACATAAATGCATATTTAATGTGATTCAGTTGCTCATCAGATGTAGTACATTATACATTTTACTTCAACTATTGTATTTTCTACTTAACATTAAAAAAAAGTACTACCCTTATTATCACAAGACTGTTGTAAAAATAAATGTTACAAATGCATTAGGTGGATAATTTTGGATTTTATAAATCTCTGATTACTATAAAATAGACTAAATTTGCAATAAAACTGAATGAAACTATTATTTTAATTTTAATTTACTACTGCCTATAAATAAATGTTACAAATGCTTTAGGTGGATAATTTTGGATTTTATAAATCTCTGATTACTATAAAATAGACTAAATTTGCAATAAAACTGAATGAAACTCAATTATTTTAATTTTAATTTACTACTGCCTATAAATAAATGTTACAAATGCTTTAGGTGGGTAATTTTGGATTTGATAAATCTCTGATTACTATTAAATGGACTAAATTTGCAATAAAGCTGAATGAAACTCAATTGTTTTAATTTTAATTTACTACTGACTATACTATGAAAAAAGTCCAAGTTCATTAACAACTGCATAAATCCAGTTTATGTAGTCTCTAGTCTTTGTGATCTGACAAATATGTGATGTAATCAACAAATATATAAGTTTATTATTCATTTTGTCACCTATCACATTAGTTTTAGTTTATTATGACATAATGGTGTCAAAACATTTGCAGACGTAAACCCCTTCAATTATCTCATTCATACACACACCATATAAACATTCTGTCACATCAAATAACAGTGTGTGTATGTGCATACATCAATGCTCCCTTACATAGGCAGAAAGATTAAAAAAATATATGAAT
Source organism: Chrysomallon squamiferum (assembly GCA_012295275.1). Classification (NCBI taxonomy): domain Eukaryota; kingdom Metazoa; phylum Mollusca; class Gastropoda; order Neomphalida; family Peltospiridae; genus Chrysomallon; species Chrysomallon squamiferum. The sequence goes on from CM022670.1 coordinate 24,786,204, forward strand.
AGTATTTTAAAACAATAAAAACATGAGATGGAGATGCTAACAATTATTTTTTGATGATCCATGCATATATAGTTATCATATATGTATAGATATAGATATAGATATAGATATAGATATATCTATATCTATATCTATATATATATATATATATATATATATATAATTTTTTTTATTTTTTAGTTTGTTTTTAAAAACAATATCTGCTCATTTTACAATTTAAAAGTGCATTTTGTGTCAATGTGAATGAAGATTTTAATTAAAACAAAATATATAATGTTTAAAAACAGCAAGTTTCTTTTGTCGTTAAAATGCTCTTGGCATCATTATGTTCAAAGAGTTAATTCTGAGATTTAACACAAGAAAGATTTTGTTAGTTATCACTTTCATTTGAAATAAAAAGAAACCTTATCTTTTCAGGATAAAAATAATAATTAAATCTTGAAGCAAAAAAGTTAACTTATTTTATCTTTACTTTTTATATTGATTTAAGTTAAAAAAAAAAAAAGAAAAAAAATAATTAAGTTACAGTTTATCTTAAAATATACATACATAATTTTATGCTTTATTAAGTATCACAAAAAGCAACATATTCTTTGTACTGTTTCTGATTAAATAATGGACTTTGCTGATTGCTGTCTCTGAACTGTAAGTTATTAATTCATAGATTCCGATGCCATTATGATCTGTGTCAGTTTTTCTTCTTTTGCTTTCCGTAGGTGACACAACTGCAGAAGAAAAAATAAAAATAAAATGAGAGTGTGTAGAGCTGAATTACAATCTTTTACTTATTTGTAGTTTAGCACATCTAGTCAAGATAATTCTGACTTGTATGATTTTGATTTTATATGTTGCTTAATATATAACTGTTTTTCAGTGCTCTTTTATCCTGAACATTTCTTGAAATTGAGATAAAATTATATGGCAGTGGATGAATCAGTAGTAATTTATAAACATAAACTAAATGTGTTAATGAGGGATATTTCTAAGGTTAAAATGAAAACAATTAACTGTATACTTTTTGATTCTGTAATATAATGTAAACTTTCAGTGAAATATTTCTATTTCATATTACAGGAAAAAAAAGAAAAGAATTATGGACAATAATAACAACAATAACAACAACAACAACAAAATAATGATAATAAATAAATTTGGTAACAAGATAATAATAAAAAAATATAATCATAATAATCATGGGGTTTAAAATTTAAATATAATGTGATCTAATTACTCTAATAAAACAAAAATAATTATGATATAAATGGATGTATTCAAAGCTAAAATAATTTAGCATTAAGCCAAAGCCGTATCTTAATAAAGTAAAAGTGCTGAAACCAAATCTTAAAGGATTAAAAATTATACTCACAGTTCTTTTATGAAGGAATGACTGTATGAAAGTTTCAATGTCCATTTTTTCTGAGAATAAAGTAAATATTTGTCAATATGTAAAATATGGGTTAAGAAAGGAAAACGTTAACAAAAAATAAAATATATCATCTTAAAAATCAGTCTAGCTAAATTTAAAAATGTATTGTCTCAGTTATCTAACAAATTTAAGTATTTTTAACATAAAATAAAATCAGAATAAAACAGGATTTTGTGCAACATTGAAATATTTATAACAATAGATTAATCCTAAAAAACAGTTAAAAATTCATTGTTAAACAAAATTATGATAATAATATTACATTTAATTTTTATATCTATTTCTCTTGGTTATCTATATATCAAATAAATCTCCTAGTTTAAAAGAAGAATTGCTGCCATCACTCAACACATATTTTGCTTTCATACTTCACTATTAGCAAAAACAGAGATGTATCACAGAGGATATATATAAACATATGTATATTTTAAGGTTATTTGTGCACTTTAACAACAACAACAACAGAAGAATTCCTGTTAAAACTCACTGTCTAAGAAATCTTCAGCTATTTGTTCTGTTTCTTCTTCAGCTTCAAGAACAGCCACTTTGAGATTCGTCTGGATGTGGGTCGGATCAAACTCGTCACAGAGACTCATGTGTTTTTCACAGTTCTTTTCCAGAGAATCCTTCAGCTCTTCTAATTCTTTATACTTTACAGCAACAAAAGTAAAACACAGTTACTAACAGACTTAATTTGATCACACTGAAATGTAACCATCTTGTACAAAATTACTAAATATACTTTGCATACTTTCAAGTAATTGCTGTGGATTTATGTTGCAGAAGAGGTGTTTTTAATAATAAAATAAAAGTAAAATAACAATAGGATCCTTGGAGGCTGGTATTTAAAAAAAACAAAAACAAAATATCATGTCGTTTTATAAACAGAAATGTGAGCAAACCCCTGTTAAAAAAATGAGGGTTTAGCAAGTTAATGATGATTTGCTGAGTCTGTCTGTTTAGAAATAGAAAATGAAAAAAAAACACCAAAAATGTGAAAAATGAAATATGGGAAATAAATAAATTGTTTAGTTATTTTAAATTTAATTTTTTTTTTTTTTTTTTATCAGTTGGTAAAGGTTGGTGCAAATTAACAAATAAAACAATATATATATATAATTCACTCTTTAATGAATAATTTTATCTTTAAAAAGTGTTAAGCAAATTGATTTGCAGCATAAGTAGCACATCAGTATTTAAATGTTTTTTTGAAAAAAGAAATAAATATGTTAACTGTACAGAATAATGTAAAATGAAATTTTAAAACAAAAACAAACTTGATAAGACTTACTTTATCAATAAGTGAATGCTTTAGTTCTTGCAGATAGGGCTGTTTATCCAAATTTTCCCCTAAAAAATACAAAATGCAAAGACAAAATAAAATTAATAAAAATTGAGAATTTGTTTAAAAGATGAACAATAAATTATAAACACACCATGCTAAGCATGAAATAAACAAATTTATAAATGAACAATTCTAAGAGCTGTAAGAATTATAAAAACATTATTTAATCCCCTCCGGAAATACATTAATAAAATTATTATTAATAAAAATTAATATATACTGTCAATATATGGAGTGTGTAGAAATTAAAATTTAGTTTTCTGCTAAAAACCAAAACAAACAACAAAAAAAAAAAAGAAAAGAAAAGGCAATGCATAAACTCACTAGCAAGAGCCACACACTGGGCAGATAACTGTTCTCTGTCTCGAGCAAACTGGGAGATCTCAGGAAGTTCCTGAATTAGTTCCAGCACTTGTTCTTCATTATCTACTAACTGTTGCAGGTCAAATAATCTTTAATTAAAAACAAAATGAATTTTCAAAACATGCCAACATGTGAAATAATCTCGTTTGAACAGTATTGTTCACAGAAACATGAATAAAGTCAATGAACATGAACACAACATGAGCAGAAAATATGATTTAATGACACTGAACTATTTATTTCAATAAATAATACATTGACTGTTAATAACATTACAACTGTTATATCAACAGTTATCTAAAAGCAAACAAATGTCCTAGTATGTGAAAGCAAAATTTTCTGCCTATAGATTACTTTTAACAAAAAAAATGTCAGATCATTTTCTACATCTTTCGCACTACAGGGAGGAAAGATCATATCTATTTCTCTTAATATTCAAGAAAAAGAAAATGTATTCATTAATTCAGACAAAAATATTTAACCTATACTGACATTGCGTCATATATAAATATATATATATATATATATAATAAATATTATATAAAGAGAGACAACTGAAGACTATTTTTATTTTTATTTTTCTCTTTGTTTATTTTTTTTTGAATTAGAACCAAGGTATCTTTTTCATGCTCTTTTCTACAGACAAAACAAAATCACATGCCATCAATTTTGATAAATGACCAATAGTATGCCACTTCTTATCTCAGACCTCAACCATAATCAACAAGCCTCAATCCAACACAATGTAATATGGAGGAAATACGTACTTCTTATCTTTTAAAGAGGGAAACGCTTGTAAAATGTTTGGCAACTTGTAGTCTTTGTTAATCATATCTGAATTCTGAAAATATAAATATTTTATAAATTTTATAAATAATCAATGACTGTTCAGCAAATTTTTATATTAATAATATATCATCTATAAAGTATATGTCACGTTTTAGTTGTAACTAAGCAAGTACTCGATATTGAACAGCTCACAAAAAAGGTCATCTTAAGTCCATTTATGATTACTAATTTATTTTAACAGTTATAGAAAATACTGAAAAGCGCTAGAAGTTTAAAATAGACCAATACACATATTATCAAACATATTCAAATTTAGGCTTTTTTTTTAAATTTAAATGTTTCTGTCATTACCTCTGACTCCAAACGTGCAGCTAAGCCATTGTATGGCATCCTTGGTGGAATGGCTGGAGGAGTTGAAGAAGGTACAGTTGTAAATTCAGTCCTTGGTGGTGTGTAGTTCTGATAGTTAGGAGACATCATCATAGGTGATGATGACACAATCCCAGGATAGATGGAGGGTGGGGTCTGATCTGACCTGAATTATAATAAATAATAAGATTATATTTGAAAAAAACTGAAAAAACAAGAAAGGAAATAAATTCAAGTTTAAACATCAATATAATGCTGAAATCAAATTTTAGCCTAAATTTCATAACATATGAACTTCTCAGACAATCAGAAATCATTTAAGATTTGTTGTCTTTATTGCTTTTACTGAAAATAATCAGCAAATCATGGTGTATATTATATGGATTAATGATATTCTTTATTATTATTTTAAAAATATAAATGGAACAGTTATGCTGTTAATATTATAAAAATTGGTACTATAGAACTTGAACATAATATTAAAATATTTACATGTGAGGCAGAATTCTTGGTGGATTTCTTTTGAATTCATCAACAATAGTCTGTATAGCTTGCCCTAAATCAGAATGCATGGAAAACTGAAAATACAACATATATGATTAAATCAGGTTATACAATTACATTATCTTTATTTATTGATATCAAACTTAAAAATTCGTGCCACCTCCTTTTGAAAAAGGTAAACAACATATATTTGACCAATTCACAGTGATTTTTATTATATAATAATAATAATCCAAATTATTGTCTCTTTAAATTACAGATGATGCTGATTATAGATTAAGATTATGGAAGCTGTTGCTTATAGTTATTTTTCCAAATGCATATCTTGAAGATCTCTTAACATTTTATATATTCTTAAATATTTTGTGAATATAAAAGCATTTCATGAGAATCAGATATTTAGGGAATTATGCAACAACCAAATGGTTTATTACATTATTAATATTGGAACACCCAACAACTTTCATCTGAACATCAACCCATGGATGTGTAAGGTATGGATGAACTGTAACAATTGGCTTTTCCTGAGGGAATGATTGTGGAAGAGTTCTAAAAATTAAATAAATAAAACATTAATAATAATAATAATAATAATCATAAAAGTAGTGGTAGTAGTAGTAATATTAGTAGTAGTAGTAGTAGTAGTAGTAATAATAACAATAACAATAACAGTAACAATAACAACAATAATAATAATAATAATAATTAATCAAATTAGTTATGGATTTAAAATAACCATTCAAAACTGTTTCAAAATACATTTATAAATGAAAGTATTAATAGTTATATTGAAGCAGCTTTTCTTCTCAGGTTAGTGAATCTAAACAATTCTTATTATTATAAATGGTTTTTAAATTTTTGAACATGTAAAAGACTTCTAAGAAATTAATTTTCAATTTATCCTTCCCAATATATGATTGAAATGAAAATATGGTATAATTACATGATAAGTGTTATATTTGTGTTTCCACTCTGAAATGAAACCCTGTATTCCACATCCCGAGTGACTTCAGCTACCCTGTGAAAATAATAACAATATATAAATATATAAATATATATGAAAATAAAAAATCCCGAAACACACACACACACACACACTAAAACTTCTCATTTCATTTTTAAATATTAAAACAACAATAGTCATTCAAATGTAACCCAGATTCTATTGAAATTCAAATTATTATTTGTTTACATTTCATCTGAAACATTAAATATAGATAAATATTATATTTTGTAACTGACATTTACAAAACGATAAAGATATTTAACAAAACAGCAGTAACATTAACAATAACAAGAACAAAAACAATACCTTTTTATGCTAGCGGAATGAAGAATATATAAAAAAATAGTATTTTATAATATATCTTTATTTAGCAGCAGAATATAAATCATATAAAAAATCTTTAAGTAAATTCCTAACATGAAGGTTTTACTTATGATACTATCACACTATCAATGTATCATGCATTTCCTCATATGAATACCATTTTTAATAGGCAATTAATGAATTATGAATTAATAATGATTAATTAATCGTATTGCATATACACTTTTCGGGGCAGAAATTAGAGAAAAAGATAATGGTACTATAAAAAAAAACATATTATATTAGTAACAGTGTGAGGCATAACCATGAGATCCTTTTGTTTTTTATGTGTATCATAATCATTCATTCAGCAAAATTAATGTTACTCATCTTTAGTTCTCACCCGAAATTATTTTTTCTCAAACTTTCTATTTGTTTAGTTTTTTGATTTTGTAAACTGGTTGCAGATGGATTTTTTGCTTTTCCTCCACCAAAGAGAAATCGATGCATTGTGACTTTAATTAAAATAACAGCATAAGTAATCCATCACATTTCTAATAAACGAACTTTCACTTCTACGGGAAGTCTCACTACGTCATCGAAATATGTTGTTTCCAGTCTCTGTTTAACTCAGCAAACTATTTACCATAAAACCTATCCGAGTTCTTTTATCAGCGACGTGCTTCGATTTAATATTTTTAATATTGTTGTTTATTAATTAAAATAGAGAAACGCATTTAGAATGATTTTTAAAATATGATCATGAATATTACTTATCTATCTACCTGTCTATCAATCTATCTATCTATCTATATTAGATTCAATACACGTTAAATAATAGAATGCCATAAAAATCATAACCAGCGTCTCCAAGCCTCCAAGAGAAATTTTGCCAAAATTGTGGATTTGATGTTCAGTAAATCTACATGTAAAATTACATAAATGCTTTATTTTCATGATCAGATATAACATAGTCTTACAAACATATTCAATTAATGCATGGTTTTTGTGGGGCTCTTCTTAGCACTTGGTCCACGGAACAAAGTACCCCTCTCATAGGCCCTGATCATGACCATACATTTCAAACCGATTTTTGGTTCACATTTCTGTGAACAGGAAAAGATAAATGCAACAAATGAGAAAACCAACATTTATATATATATATATATATATATATATTTTTATTAAATATTTTTAAAAAGTGTTAAAATATATATTTAATAAAAATACAAATATATATTAAAAGTTGTTTTTAGATAGTAATTTATATATCTTTGACTGGTAATACATCATATATTGAGATAACTGAATTTATAAACAAAACAGCGTAATATGTTAACAGAAGAAACTAACATAACTTTCTGCGGCTGCGCATTGATTGACAGGAAATAGCACAATAAGAAAAGAGATGTAACTTTTGGGGATAAAAATACACAGCTGTTTTTTGTAGTAAAATCTGTTTCACGTTCGCTGGAAAGTATGTTTATTTGGTACATACATGATTTTGTGAACATATATGTCATTAAATATAAACTGAGGGGTATTTTTATATAGCGTGTTACATAAAAGTGTTTAGTACTATTTGAAACTGGGTTAAAGTTTCGTTTTTCTCTTAGTTTTGCACTATTCGCTAGAATTCTTTCTTTATTTTTAATTTTATCTTGAATTGTATAGTGGCCTACTCGCAGATGATTATGTGCATAGGAAGACCACGATCAATACATTATTTAATCTTAATCATGTGGATAATTTAAGACCTGATAGTAGTTGTGCGAGTTCAAATGTACAGAGATCAGTATTTACCGCCGTCTTTCTCCAGATCATCATCATGGATATGATAACAATGAAAATGTAGATATTTACTTAAATTACTATATATTTAAATAATTAAGTGGCTAATATATTAAAGAAATTATTAGTTAAATATATTTTGATGAACTTTTGACTTAAGACAAATCACTATATCTTAGGTCAATAGTTTGGTTGTATAAATATCTTCCTTTTCAGCATTTGCATATTTTATCATTTTTATAATGTGTATTTAATTTATTTGATGTTTTTACATATTCCTTGTTATCAGAAAAGGTGGGTGTGAAAGTTGCCTTGTTGCTATTTGATAGACAGTGGTTTTCTTTCTTAAACCATAATGATAATAAAACTAAAATGAAATGGGTATGTGGGAAACAGTTTCAAATCAGAAAACAAATAACTGGAAAATACTTTGAAACCCCTTTTAAATGACACCAAAATCAAGTGAATATGTTGAATATAAAGGAAGTGACAGTAATTTCAGTGCCCATATTAGATGCTTATTTTCATCCAGTTAAACTCTTTTTAAGACAGTAGAACTTAGTGATTGAAAACTGCTACATTATAGCATTTTTTCTGGGCAATGAAAAAAGATAAATTATTATATGAAAAGAAAGGCAAAATTTGGTTGAAAGACCTGTTTAAATTAAATCCACACAATATACAACAGCATGTGCTTGTTTGATTTGTAAACAGGCATCCATTTAAATCCCAAGACATCGAAACTTAGGCAATTATGGATGAAAAATACGAATATAACATAAGGGACATTTTTTTCCATCAGCCTTATGTAAGATATAAATAATATAAAAAGAATAAGTAAACATAATCTCTTGTCAAACATAAGTCATTGAGCAGGAAGTTTGGTCTGCCATGACACTTTGGTGATCTGATGCTGAAATGACCATGTTTCAAGTGGTAAAAATAACAATTAGCATACTTGCAGCTTCTTGATATAATTTCAACAGTAAGATGAAATACAGTTTAAGTTTTTTAAAAATCGGCATGGATACAATAGAATTCAACCAAATCAAAATATTCAAAAGTGAGAATCATTATTGATTTCCCACCTGTGTTTTTATGCTGAAACCTCCCCAGAAATAATATAATAAAAACCAATGAAAAGCAAACAAAAGAATGCACATCTTCAAGCAAGATAAGGATGACGTGGAACAGCCAGTTAGTGCTAATTAGAAATAATTTCTAAGCAAGTCTCATAATATTTTGATTTTAATGAATTCCACAAAAAAAAGATTTGTCAGATAGGCTCAAACTAGCTTTTATAAATTTGTGAATCGTGATATTTATTAACTATTTATAAGAATTAGGGTTACCTGTTAATTGGTTGTTTAGTTGCTGCCAGTCATATTACTTTCACTAATTAACTATCTTATTATTATTATTATTTAAATATTGTTTATTTTATTTTCATGTTTTCCAGTTAAGTGAGAGAAGTTTCTGCTGTGGGTATCACATTGATGCCAGAGTGTTGTGTTTAGTGGTGAGGTTACAAGTTATGTTGGAAAGATGCCGTCAGTAGCACAAGCATCTGTTAGTAGTATTCGAGATGTATGGGCACACAACCTTGAAGAAGAATTTAGAAATGTCAGACAAATCGTACAGAAGTATTCATATATTGCCATGGTATGTTGAAAACAAATTCAAGAATGTTAACATATCTTTAAATTAATTAAAGTTTATAGCCTAGACAGTTATTTTATTTAATGTACATACAAGAACTTAACTTAATAACTTGTAAGATTTCTTAACATAATAGTTGAACAAATATAAAGAGGCAGTTAGATAGATGAATAAATGAATGCTGTATTTTGTTCTGGTAGTATAGTTTAAGAAGTTCCTCATAAAAGGAGGTGTAACACTAGATTGTGATATTCTAGAAAAGCATACAAAAATGATTGAACTGATATAAAAAATAAAAAAATAGATTAAAAAAAATACACATATTATTTAAAATAATAATATAATTCTGCATGACCTATAAGAAATTTTATTAAGCTAAATATATTCAGTTCTCATTTTAATTCAGTAGAAAGTTTCAATGACAGAAAATATTTAATTTTTGTTATAGGATACAGAATTTCCTGGTGTGGTTGCCCGGCCTATAGGTGAATTCCGTAGTACAACGGAGTATCAGTACCAGATGCTCACATGCAATGTGAATCTATTAAAAATAATTCAGATTGGTTTCACCTTCATGGATGAAAATGGAAACAGTCCATCACCTGTTAGCACGTGGCAGTTCAACTTCAAATTTAATCTGACGTTAGTAATGATTTGTGTTTGTACTCAAGTATTATTTTACTGTCTTCAAATTTAAATTGAACAGTGTTTTAATTTCTTATGTAATAATTCAAATTTAAATTGACAAGGTTTTAATTTATTGTGTAATAATTATTAAATGTATATTGATATACTGTATGGCTTTGAAATTTAATGGTGAATAACATTATCATTTATTTTTTATTTATTTTTTTTACATCTAGGGAAGATATGTATGCCCAAGAGTCTATAGACTTGTTGCGGAAATCTGGAATTCAGTTCGACAAGCATGAAAAAGATGGTATTGAGGTTAATGACTTTGCTGAACTTATGATGACATCAGGAATAGTGCTCAATGATAATGTCAAGTGGCTGTCATTTCACAGGTAGTTAAAACAACCTAGTAAGTTAAGTATTCAGACCTGCAAGACAAAAAAATGTTGTATAATTCATAATAAGTATTTTACATGTTGGTATTTAGAATATTAACTTTTATTAAATGATGTTTATTTTGATAGAAATTATGTATTATATAAATCAGTTAAAATATAATTTCACACTTACCTCTAAGTTGCAGGTTTAATGTAGTTGTTAAAAGTCCCTACTGGGATTAAGGGGGATGGTTAGAATTTAAGAATGTATTCTGTATTCAGTTGAAGATTTAATGTTTTCATTTTAATTAACAAATATTGTTAGTAAATATTTTTCATTCTTCCAGATTTCCAGATTTATAATTTAGAAATTTAGTGTATGTTAATTTTTATTTCTTCTTCTTCCATTCTTAGTGGTTTTGACTTTGGTTACATGTTGAAGTTTCTAACCTGTTCAAATCTTCCGACCGAGGAGGGTGAATTCTTTGAATTGTTGAGGCTGTTTTTTTGCAACATCTATGATGTAAAATATCTGATGAAGAGCTGTAAAAACTTGAAGGGTGGTTTGCAGGAGGTTTCAGAACAGCTTGAGGTTAGTTCCTTTAGAACTAGAATGGATATTATTATTACTATTATTATTATTGTTAGTATTATTACTATTATAGCTATTATTATTATTATTATTATTATTATTATTATTACAAATAAAATAAATAAACATAACAGTACAAGTTTAAGGGAAAAAGTAACAACATTGTTTCAATTATTTTGATGCAGCTTGTAAGGATTGGACCACAGCACCAAGCAGGAAGTGACAGCTTACTGACAGGTGCAGCATTTTTCAAAATGAGAGAAGTAAGTTGAACTTGCCTGAATACTGCATTAAAAAATTAATAAATGCAGTTTAATTCTGTTTTTTGGTGTGGTAGATTAAAATGAAAAAAAAATAGTTTTATTTATTTTCACTAAAATGTTTTGTTTTAAAGATTTTTTTTTTTTTTTTATTATTATTATTATTATTTTTTTTTTTGTGGATGTTGTAACAATTATATATGTTTTGCTTCAAGTTTGTATTAATTTAAAAAAAGAAAAATTTATGTAATAATTGCAGTGATCTTGTCAGAATGTAATACAGATATAGCAGTTTATTATTGTAGAAAGGAACATTAAAATATTTTAAATACATAATTATTGTCAGGATAATCTGATATTTTATTTTATTTTTTTTTTTGTGGGTGTTGTAACAATTATATATGTTTTGCATCATGTTTGTATTAATTTTAAAAAAGAAAAATACATGTAATAATTACAGTGAACTTGTCAGAATGTAATACAGATATAACAGTTTATTATTGTAGAAAGGAACACTAAAATATTTTAAATATCTAATTATTGTCAGGATAATCTGATATTTTATTTTGTTTTTTTTCTTAACAATGACTTCATTTATTTTCAGTTATTTTTTGAAGACAACATTGATGATGCTAAATACTGTGGCCATTTGTATGGTGTTGGAATGTCATATGTTCAGAATGGATCATCTTTGTCATATGAAAATGCCTGTTTTACAGTGCCGCAGAACTCTCATTCTTCAACTTCGAATTCTGCGAACACAGAAGAAAGTGGAACACAGTCTTCATTAACAACGTGAAGATAAAAACAGCATATCTTGTCCATCTCCTAATCATCATGAAATACAGTCATCAGTGGCAGACTTTTTAATGGGAAATAATAATAATTATTATTATTATTTTTATTTATTTTTTTATAAATGAAATTCTGTCGTCTTTGGGGTTGCATACATTTCACTTAATTGTGAAGATTCTATTCAAAAAACCTGTTTAAGCATTTTCAAAACTGGGTATTCTAAGTAGATGTAGATGTTTGATTTAATTTTTAAAATTTTGTTATTTTAAAAAAAAAAAAAAGGTTTTTTTTTAGTAAAATTATTTTAAAAATAAGTTCTCTTTTTTTTCTCCATAATTTCTCACATACTGCTTATTAAAAAAAAAGTAATAACTAAAACTTTTCTAATTTTATGAATAATTCTCTCCAGTTATACTAAGGATACAAAACTTATTTTTAAGTAGGAATTTTCCTGTCTGTAGTTTTAAATGTTTTGGTTTGTTGGTTATCTTGAAATCTTTTCAATTTCTGAATTTTAATTTTATGTATTTTGAAAAGATTTCAAAAGAAATCATGAACCATTACACGGTTTTTCTTGCTTTTTAAAAACAAAAGTGAATCTGGGGGAAATGGGTGGGTAAAGACAATTGATTATTTGTTTGTTTAACAGATTTGGCCTGTCGCTGATGGGTTGTCTTCTGGTAGCCATTTGACCTATACTTTAGGTCAAGTGGCCATCAAGGTGTTATCATCTGTTCAGTATAATTAGGCATGTTCATGTAAAGTTTTATCAAGAAGACGAGTTGAATGTTATTTGTCAGTTTAAGACTTTCTGTGCTGCATTATGACCTCTAGCTTTGCAAAGAAAAAGTTAGTTAAAATGAAAAGTAATGTAGATTATTAAGTGCCAAAATAGAGTAATGTCTTAACATTTTCTGTCCTTATCTTCATTTGTTAACTGAAATAGAAATGTATTCTCTAGTAATCAAAATAATGATCAAAAGTATAACAGAAGATCTTGAAAGTTATGGATTTATAAAAGTCAGTTTTTAGGCATATAAAAATTATTTTATGTTTGTATTTTGGCATTCTCATATAAGTTAGAAGACTTGTTTATTTAAATCATTTCCAAAATAATAATTTTTACTGAGTAGCATTGGCAAAGTCTTAAACTGACAGTATTGTGTGATGATGTCTGATAATTTTTTTTTTTTTGGGGAGGGAGGGCTTTAGTTTTCCAATCCATTTGTGTCACGGTCCATCTGTATGTGTGTTGGTGTTGTATTAGCCACACATCAAGTAGTGACCATATTTTGTAAATATTTATTTTAATGTCCTCTTGAAGTGGGTGGCTCCTTGGTCACAGGCTTCATTACAAAATAGTATTCTTATTGTTTATAGAAAAATGTATATGTAAAAAAAAATTAAAAAAAAAACAATTGCAATTATCTTTTTAGTCATTTGTTTGGATTTATTTTTAAGAAAACTTAGAAAAGAAAAAGAAATGAAGTTTAATTTGTTGATTTTAATTTTTGTTTTTGAGTTAGCAGTACCTGATAAAATTTTGAAATTATTTGATTGTATTCTTCACAGTAATATTTATTATGATTATAAAATTTATTTATTTATTAATTATTTTTATTACATACTTTTTTTTTTTCTTTTTTTTTTTTTAATTATGTACAAATCATTGATAATCAGACAATGTTGCAACTCATCAGTTTCAGATGAAAAGCAGCCTCTGTCATTAATTGAGTTCTTAAAATTGTTACAGGAAGAGATGGATTATTGTTTGTTGTTGTCTTCAGTATTTGGTCTAGTGTAAGTGATGAAGCCTTTGCCCATGGTAGCAGATACAGCACGAGGTTTGATGCTCAGTGATTCCAGTAGATCATTAGAAAGTTGCCAGTTATTTGTCTGGCAGTGGAGATCAGTTTCCTGCTGTCCAGATCTATTTTACAGTCCAGGAGATCCTGTCTTTATACTGTCATTTAAAACTATTCTCAGGATATCACTGATAAAATAAGGCAGCGTTTCATGTTTTTGGAATGTTTACTCATGGGAAGTGTGATCATAATCATCAGATTGATTTTATGAAGAAAAAATAATTTCTGACTCTTAATAACATACTTTGTTTCCATTTTCTTTTTATCCATTGTGAACTTGCCATCGAAATTAATTCACACAAAAACCAAATTAATATTATTAACTTCAAGAAAGCTTATAAATTAATTTAGAAGGTTATTTAATGTAAGTAATCATGATGCTGTTCTGTGTAATCTTACTTCAAAACAGAAACTTAAATATCCCGAGAAGCTTCTTAATATTTTTTTTTATTATGTTCAAGGTACTGCCTGATGGAACATATTTATTTTGGAGACTATTTTTTACAGTAGGGTGTTCAAAACTTCATTATGATACAGTAATTGATAACATACGAGTATAAGTAGATAAATTTGGACAAAAATAATGTTTTTATATAACTGGAAATTTAAAATTGAAAATAAGTATACAAAAACAAGTTATGAAATATGAACTTAATTGTTATAAAATTCTCAGTCATTCTTTAGGCTACCTTAAATATTTATTTAAATTTTGTACCTTCAAAATATTTTAGAATATTTGCTATAACCAGTGGAATACATAACTTGTTCCAAAAATTAAAACATTCGAAAATGTCTTCAAAATATGTTTCAAATGCTCTTAGGTCAGACAGCCAGATTTTTTTTGGTAATTTAATCACCTTACATTGTATTAACTCTGTTTGTATTTTAAGCATATGTGATTATCTTAAAACTGTTCATTGATAATTTGTAAGAAGTTAATCTAGTTTTATTGACAATGGTTGACATTCGATCATTTAAGCAAAAAAAAAGAGGGCACTAACATTTTTAATTCATTTACACTCAAGTTGTGTGTATGTGTAGATGGTTGAATCTTTGCATGAGAGGGCGAGGCTTTTTTTTTTTAAATTTTATTTTTTACTTTTATGTCAATAACACAACAAAGTAACTTGGTGTGTGAAAATATGTATGTTATTTGTTGTTTAATTTTGTGGTCATCTGGTTTTGTCACGTTTGCTCAGTTTCGTGGAAGCAGCTAGTTAGGACAGTAAATGTGTTTTATGACTTTTAAAATCTATTTTAATCATGAGATATAAAAGCTGGTACTTCCTGAATTGTCTGTGCCTATGCAAAATTATGTTTTTAAACTTACATTATTAAGTGGTTTTAATTCCAGACATTTTATTAATTTTGTTTTTCAGTTTGGACTACAGTGCCATTGTTTTAATTAAATGTGATAAATCTTTAGTTAATTTAACATTTTTCACATCAGTTATTTATAAAAGTTAAATACTTCTTTAGTATCTTATATTTCTGATTTATAAGAAGTGTTATTGATTTAAATGAATAGTTTATTTTATTATTATTATACAGCAATAGGTTAATATTTTATTCACTTGGGTAAATTGATTTAAATTTTTGAAGCTTAAGGTTTTAAATGAAAGTTTATAAAATGTTTCTTTCTTACTTACTTGAGTGAATAAGCTTTCTTTTGGTTTTATAATGAAAATGCAGACGTAATTATTTGAGGCTATTTTTTTTTTTTTTTTTTTTTTAATTAATTTATATACTTATTTTTAATTTTTTAATTTATTAATTTTTTTTTTTACTTCTTTATGTTCAGCCTGTCATTTCCACTGTCATTTCATTAAAAGTACTTGCATTCTTTAATTATGACTCTTTTAAAAACATGATTGATTTTTATTTGTTTTTAATGATGAACCATTCTTTTTAAAAGAAATTTCAGGATATGGTATGAATAAATGTTACTTTGTTGTGTTCACTGGAAATTAGTTTTGTGTGTAATTTTTTAAAACATATCATGAACTGTGTCCCTCACAGAAAAAAGATTCAAGGAATGTGTGTTTTAGCTGAAAGGACATTTGCATTGTCTTTAACATTTGGGATATTTTTTAATCAAATTATTGGAGTTAAAAAAGACTTGTCTGTGATATTGCGGAGTGAAAGTGACTAGAGAACCGTGTGATCTCAGATTTTTTTTAATTAAAAAATTTAAAAATTAGGCTGGTTTATAAGCTGAAATTTTAACTGGATTATGTCATATGTGGATCTTGTCATATTAATATCTGATTGTGGTATTTGCAGAAGTTATTTTTACTAGTGTTTTCCTTTTAATGAAATGAATGATTTTATTATTCAACTGGCTTTTGTGTATATGAATGTAGAAAACTTTGGGATTTTTGGGGTTTGTATTTTCTTTCCTTTAACCAAAACAAAGGATATCCTACAATCTTGATTTTGTTTACTTGATTTCAAGACACAGATTTTCCCAGATGAATATTATTTTGTGTTTGTATTGTGTACTTCAGATCATGAATTGTTATATCACAACAAAACGAAAATACATAGTTTTTAAAAACAAAAAATTTATCAAAAGATAAATGTATATTTCCTATAACAAATTTTATATGAGCCTTATTTCCAAGAATAATAATAATAATCATAATAATGACAGTTGTTTTTGTTTCTTTTTTTTCAAATTGATTTCAAATTATTTAATTGTCTGTTAGTGTTATTGTTAATTTACAAATTTGTCAGTATTACAAAGAATATATTCAACTTTAAAAGCAATAGATATATTTTTTAAATGTTTGTTTTTTTTAACAGTGTATTACTTTCTAATTTTGAACAAAACAGTAATAATAACAACAACATAACTGCTACTTCAAAAATATTAATATTTATACACATTCAGTTTTTTTTCAAACATTTTTTTTTTCATCTAGGAAATTCTGTGCCTTTTACTTTTATTCCTCTGTTAAATTTGTTTTAGTGCTAGTTTTTATTGTTTTTAATAACATCATTTTCACTGGAAACTGTTATGCAGAATTCCTATATAGATGCCACAATTATTCATTTATTGATAACATTAAATTTTGTTTCTATTTGTGTTTCTAACAATGTTGTTTTTGTTCAAGATAAATCAGAATTTATTATAATTTTTAAAATGTGATTAAAATATAAGATTATTATATGAAACATTCACTGAATTGCCAGTCTGAAGAATGATTATATTTCTAATTAAATGGTGCTGCAGTACATTAAAAGGATTTATTTTTAATTGTGAAGAGTACAGAAATGATTTTTCAATCAATATTAATCTTTGGTGTTGAAATACAAAATTAAAAAATATAATTTGATTGAAAATAGATGTATATATATAATCTGACATTCCTTTTTTTTTTCTTTTTTTTTTTTCATCTTGAAAGCAGCTTGCAAATTGATATTTTATTTTTATGTACTAATAGTATATATCAGCAGTACCTTCGGCTATGTTTTATATTTTCCATTTCAAACAATGTTACAAACAGATCCAATTGCCATGTACAGTGAGGATTTCGGCATATATTCTGTTTAATAGTTCAAATGTGGTTTAACCCTCTAAATAACGGCATCAGTCCTTAATAGCTAATTTTTTTTTTTTAAATAGCAGTTTAGAATATGTTAAAGATTAAAATAGAAAATTAAAATTTGATTAAAAAAAATATCATTATTTTGATAGTAGTTTTAGTATTTCATGTTTTGACTGTAGATCTTTTATTAATAAAATAAATTATAATTCTGTAAATGAAATAGTAGTGCTGCAGTCCAGGAAAAACCAAAACAAGAATACTCAAGAATTGGTCACAAATATAGTTTTCATCCAGATCCTGAAATTTATAAAAATAATGAAAATAAATAACCATTTATAAATATGAAAGAAGATGAGTGTTTTATATATATATGCTACTTTGTCATTTCACAGTAGTATTAATGCAGTATGAAAATACCACCTTTTCATTTATTACACAGTATTTATAATAATAATAATAATGAATTAAAATAAAATGTTCTTTCTTTTGTTATTTAGAGGGTTAGCCAGACAGTGCTTATGTCAGATAGTATAGATACAACTTGAGTTGTATGTGTTTTACAATGAAACGCTGATATGGCAGCTATTGTCAATAACAACTGGGTTTTCTCCAGATGTTATTATCATTATTATTATTATTATTATTATTATTATTATTATTATTATTATTATTATTATTATTACGTGTGGTGGACTCTCGTCATGTCTTTTCTAAACTAATTTGATAATCAGAAATGTTAAATATTTATAATTAGTTGGTTGTCTCATTAACTGGAAAATTTATAAAGTTAACATTTAAAATTAAATATTTATCCTGAAAACAATTCTCTATTCTTTAAAGTATGCAGTGGGTTCTCTTTTTCAGTGACAAATATTGTAAGACTCTAATCAATATTTTAATGTATGGTTTCAAAAACCTTTATCAAATTATTTTAAAGAAACATAAGTAATGAGTTAAAAAAATAAATATATATATATAAAAAAATTATTTGTCAGATTAGATTAAAAAAAAACCTGACATGGTACTGCCATATTTTATATGTATGTATATTATGTGCTGTTATATATCTTTATTTTCTCCTTCAGCTGTTTTAAGATATGAACATTTGTACTAGTTGATCTTCTTTTTCTTTTTCAAAAAAATTTGTTATCTTCTCTTTTTTTTTCTTCTAATAAACGAATGGACTGGAACAATGGATACATTATTTCACAATATAAAAATGTAAAAACTTCCTGATTAAAAAAAGAAACAAAAAAACCCAGTTTTTAATTTGGTCAGATTAGACTTCAGGCAGTGAAACCTAGTGCTAAATTGTATCAGTTGACATAAGAATATAAAAGTTATATTCTGTGGTGTATTACTCAGCTTTTAATAAAGATTTATGCTTAACTACTGTATTTTCTTATTTTCTTATTATTATTTTCTTCACATTATTGATAATAAGGATTGCAGTTTCTGGACAAAATTAATATTAAGAAAGAAAGAAATTTTTTTTTTTTTTGGTTTCACGCATATCTATTATATTATTATTATTATTATTATTATTATTATTATTAATTTTTTTAAATTATGCAGAAATATCTTCATAATTGAAGATTCCTAGCAATTTCTAAATATTAAGTTGAGTAATACACACATATGACTTTCAGTTTATTTGATAAAATAGTTTTAAATAGATATTATAACTGGCTTAATTATTGTGTACAAGCATTTAACACAATTCTACAATATTACAGTATGTAGAATTTAGTCCTTTATAATGTTATTTCCCAGTTAAGTTCCAGTTCCATGTTTTTCAAAGCACATCCAGGGAATAGTTTGCTGGTTAGAACTAATAATAATACTTGTAATTGTTTCTGTTAGATAACTGGTTTCTGTAAACTGTATGCAGTTGTTTAGAATCAAGATTAAATTATTCCCCAGATTATCCAAATAAGCCCAGGGGATAATTTGCTGGTTGTAAATAATATTGTAACATTTAATGATACTTGTATAACTTTTTCAAATGTAATTGATTTCTCTAACTGAATGAGGTTCAGCCGAATCAAGATAAAATATTCCTTAGATCTTACAAATAAATCCAAGGAATAGAGTTCCAATTTAAGATATTTAATCCATAATGAAAAACTTTTGTAATTGTTTCTAACACATAACTGGTTTCAGTGAATCAGTGAAATTGTAAGGAATAATTTACTGGTTACGGTATTTAAAGCTGAATGATACACATTTGTACATGTTTCTAACATAGAGTATTTAAATGAGATTGTAAGAAGTCCAAATTAAATTCACTAGTATGCTCTTGTATCTATTTCAAAAATTTACATGGTTTCAGTAACTGAATGATGTTGCAGAGAACCCAGATAAATTATTCCTTGGATCTTCCTGTCCTTTACTTTTATCCGCCAGTCTCCTGGTGTAAAGAAAATGTGCCATAAATTGGATAGGTCATGGGCCAGACTTGGGAAGATGATGAAATGCAAAAACTGAACAAATGAGATCACTTGTTTAGGATTGGTTGAGGTATGTGCAAAGAAATATATGTATACATATGTACATATATTTTTTTGCCACGTCTGGTTCATTTTGAATCCGATAACTGGTTTGCAGGACTGATCTGTGTGACTTGGTTTGTGGCATTACTATTATTATTTTTATTAAACATTGGTGTCAGACATTATATATATTATTATTATTATATTTTTGAAGTATGTGTTAAATTTAAAAAAAAAAAAGTTTCACAACCACATATTAATGAAGTTCAGTAGAATGTTGAAATTAATCAACGTAGGTAAACAGTAACCTTTTGAAATACATTTTTAATATCTAAAAGGGAATAATTGACTTCATATATTGTTAGTTAATGTTCATAATTTTACATTTTGGGGATAATAAAAACTAAATTTTATATTAAACCGTTTGCTAAAATACCAAAGATGATTGTTAATTTTCAAAAATTTTATTTTTATTTTCTAAAGTGTATAATGAAGTATTTTGTTTAAATAGTGTAACAAACCAAGTCACAGCAAATCTGGAATAAGCAGAATGGACTCCTGACACAGCACGCCTTGGCGTGTTTTTATGCTATATTGTGTGCTAGTATTAGTTGCCTTGGGGATGGCGGTTTTCTCTTTTATTGTAGAGCTGTAAATAAACAGATGTCTTTTGTTTCCTATCAGCAAATACTCGACTTTGTTGTTTGTGTTTGATCTTCAGAACATCATTACCGAAGGTGTTTGAATATAGTTGCATGATCAGTGCAAGACAGCAAACACTTAGGAAAAATTACAGTCATAGAACCATTTCATAGTGAAGTAAAAATATTCTGGATATCCCATTATAATTGTGAACATTATCCTAGACGGCTCTATAGGACACTGTCAGGATAAATAATCATAGAAACACTGACTGGGCAACCAGAATTCCAAAAGAGATTATCAAAGACTGCAGTATAGTTTTACCAGTCTAGAGGAAGATGAATATAAAAAAAAAAAAAAAAAGAAAAAAAAAAAAAAGAATTTGCTGTTAATCAAAAAGAGTAGTTTCTTACCTGGCAGCATTATCTATTTAAGGATTGCTTGCAACAAACTGTTGGAAGTATCACGTAAAGCAGCTCACATTAGTAGACACACAAATTTAACTGTTAACCTCTTCAAAATGAGCCTGGGTACTGTCGTCTAACAGCACACAGTGAACTACAGTATAAGTAGACTATTCAGGTATCATACTGAACCATTAAAAATGTCACACAAAAAAGATTCTGTTATATCTCAGTATGCTGTGGCTGTTAAAATGATTTCTGTATCTGTTGGTCTACATGACCACTACGCCAGCTGCCATCAAAGTAATTGATAGGTCCAACATCAAAATACAAGATGTCATTAAATTCATTAATTCATATGCAAGCTAAAACTAACATTTAACAATTTTTTAAGAAAACAAATAATGCCATGGAATTTGTGCAGAATTTCATTCACATGAAATCTTAAAATTGAAAATACAAGAAACGATAAACTAATTATTTCATTTTAGATTTTATTAAATCATCAGCCTCAGTGTTATTTTGATTGTAATTAATTTTCTTAAAACAGCAAATGTTAACATGAAGTTGATTAAACAATAGAGACAAATAACTATGAAAAGAGTAAAACTGTTGTGTTATAAATTTATTACTAAATATCACAGATGTTCCAAGTATCGCAAAAGGCACTCGTACTCTCATTTGTTAAATAAAATAATAAATAGCAGTATAGAGTGGATGGATTTTAATGTAAGCTAAATAAACATTAAAAAAAAAAATAATAATAATAATAATAATAATAACAATACATATATGAAAGAAAAAAGTATTAATTACTGAAACATTTGTATCAATTCATAAAAAAATAATTTAAAAAAAAGAAGAAAAAAAAAAGATTTTGTATCTCTAATATAAAGTATTTAAATAATCAAAAATTTCTATCAAGAATTTATTTTATTACACCACAAAACAAATGAGATCACTGATGTGTAAAAGTAAAATTAATGTAATATCTTACAGTGTCAAGTTTATTTTACACACATAAAAATATTAAATACTGAAGTATACTACTATATAATACTAAGTGTATATTATCTATCAAAAAATATATTCTATAATGTACATTAAAAATTGACATTAAATATTCAAATAATATACACAAAATACTAACACATAAAGGACATTAATATTTATTTGCACAATATAAAGTAGGATTTCTATATTTTCATATCTGATTAATTATTTAAGATTATAAAAAAATAAAATATTTACAAAATGGAATGCATTTGTTTGCAGTTATGTACAATTTAATAAAAACCGTGTTAGGTATTTTTTCTAATTATCACATTCAAGAGTATTTCAGCTAATCAAAAGAAATTATTATACAATCTGTCTGAATAATTTTAATTTCAAGATCTTAATTCTTTAAAATTTCAGAGATTTCATTTCATTTACTCTGAAAAAAAAAAAAAAAAATTGATTTTATGCCAACTGTTTGTTTTCTGCTTTTAAATATTGTTTTGGTTTTTTGTTTTGCTTATATATATATATATACACACAAACACACATACACAAACACCCATATGAAACATCAATGTAACATACAAACAGAACACAAACACATACACATTTACGTAAGAACTCATATATAGTGATGATACTTAGCAAAATATTCCCCAAAACAACTCCTTTTAAATATTCACAATTATATTAATGTACAAAGATGGCAAAAAAATATCT
The DNA here is from genome assembly GCA_012295275.1 of Chrysomallon squamiferum. Classification (NCBI taxonomy): domain Eukaryota; kingdom Metazoa; phylum Mollusca; class Gastropoda; order Neomphalida; family Peltospiridae; genus Chrysomallon; species Chrysomallon squamiferum. The sequence goes on from CM022670.1 coordinate 24,809,089, forward strand.
ATTTTGATCATGTATTTGAAATAAAATAGCAACATCTAAAAATGTTATTAGCAAATTAATGAATATTCAACAGCTGCATTCTTGAAATATAAAAGATGTGTGTGTGTACATATATATATTTATATATACACATTAAATGTCAAACACAACATACTGATGAAGTAAATAGTTTCAAAATGTTTGTTAAAAAATATCAAGGATTTCATATTCTTGCTATATTCATCTTTAACAAATTTAAAAAAAAAAAAAAATAAAAAAGTTTTATCTTTTACATTTCAGAATTGAAACTTGATGGAACATTTTCTTTCTGTCATTTTGTAGTGTTTGTTTTTAAATGTAAATATTCCAAATTTGGAAACTGTAACAAAAATAGTTTTCACACTGCATCTTTCCAAAAATGTTAGTATAGTACAAAAACAATAATGAAGTTTTATAAACCATATTTCCACTTATTATGCCTATAGGGGTGATGTTATGCATTATTACTATGTAATCTGTATATATGCACTTCCTTTTTCAAAAAACCTGAATAATTTATCTGATGAAGCAAATTTTTTATGTATATTTTCTAAACAGTCACTTCAAAAACTGAAAAACAGTTTTGTTTGTTCAAGTTTTGTACTTTATTGCTTGCTTAAAAAGTAGGCTTTTGCTTTTTTGTAGTAATTCTCACTAAGCCAGTAGTACTGGCTTTCAACCAATGGTAAGCTCTTCTTTCTGTGAAACAAAAATAATTGTAACAGGCAAATTAGCATTTCTTAGAATAAATTAACATTAAAATGTATTTTAATCTTTCAACTTTAAAATACATTTTGTCTTTGTTAGCATAAAATGAATTAGACTATTTTCATTAAAGTATATTTAAATCACACACACACACACACACACAGACACAAATGCAGATAGATGCAGAAACCCACGTACACACTGAGAGAGAGACAGACACAGATATATATACACACACACACATTTTACACCTCAAAATTATTCCTACAAGTACAGAGTTATGATGACTTGTATGGAAGGATACATTTAACAACACTTTCATTAAGAAAACTAATTTATAATAGAATGTAACAAAACTTCTTTTTAAAAAAAATATATATTTGCTTTTTACAAACAAAACTGATGATACTTACATTTTGCCATTGCAGAAGTGAACATCAAATGTTTTTGTTTGTTTATTTATACCAGTCACTTCACCCGGCAGGTAAATGATGGAATCAGAGTCATCTGAAGCAATGGCCAGCACATACTCATTCTTAGCCAGAGGTGGTCGTCGAGTGAATGAACCAAACATGTGTCTTGGGTCCTGCGATTTTACATTCCCATTATTCCACAAGATCATATATTCTTGTCCTGTTTTAGTTTTCTCTTTAACTGTGGCTGCAGAAAGAAAAATATTTTGATCTGTTAAGAAAACTAAAAATAACCATGAAAAAAACACACAATTCAATTACTGTCAGTAATATTTATGTAATTGTTATTAAATGTAATAGTGTTTTTTTATTAACATAAACAATCTTTAATTCTTGCATCCCACCCAATTCCAAAAAGGAAATTAATATTATTTAAAGTAACAATCCAGAATTTTGAGTATTCATTTAAACTTTTAAAAATAGTTCAAACGATTAAAATATTAAATAAAAAATTCATATCAATACGACTTTTTCTTCTTTTTTTTAATCATTATATTACTTTACATCTGTAAGCCTATCAGCTTTTTCAACACAGAACTTAAACATTCAGTTCAATTATTGTTGCCTGCAGCAGTAGTAAACAAATCTACTATCAGGAGGTAGGTGTGTTCTGCAGACAGCCAACATATACATACATGTAAGTTTGTTGAGTAGTGAGTTAACAGTTTTGTGTTAATTTAAAAATGGCCAAAATTCAATGATTTAAACAACTGTTATTAAAGTTTAATGCTACAAACCTATTTCATATTCTCCAGTGTCATCGTTTCTCACTATGGCCGGATGTCCCACCCACAGCTGTTCATACTGTAGAATCTCTTCAACATCATAGTTGTATTTCTTCTGAGACAGCTTGTAAACGTCAGTCCTGGTCAGATTTGCCTCGTTCTTGTCGTAGAAGGTGACATCAAAAGAGTTATCTGAACTGCTCACCACCCGACCAGGTGCGTAGCTTGATGGGTAGCCAGGATATGCTGCTACAACATAATCACCTTCCTGAAAACAGAAGTTAACCTGTTATAGAATATTATTATATGATGCTGTATAGTCAAACCTACTTTTGTGACCATTTTGCGTATCACAGTCATGTCCCTATATCAGCCTTGAGATTTCCTCAGCAATACATTTTATCATGTTTTAACTTTGTATGACAACATCTGTACATGATAAAAACTTTTTCCTCAGTCCCTTGTGTATCCATCATAGACAGGTTCAACTATTTATTACTATACACTGTTATACTTTATAGAACTTAATCACATTCACTCATATAATATTCTAGTGCACAGTTGTTAATTGCAATTGTAGTAAACAATAATGTACTATATCATTTTAGATCATATCATTTGGAATAGTTCCTTGTCCTATATCTCATCATAATTTTTATGTCAAAAATTAATTTTCCATTTCAATATTTTAGTTTTAACATTTTTAATATTACAGAACCTCAATCTTCTTCTCTGTATCATCTTTGTCTGTGATGATATCATGACGTGGAATCTCCTCAGCATCACCTGTGCTGTCTCCCACAATGTACAAGTTGTTTCCCACCTTCTGAAGAATGACACCTGTAACAAGGAATGGGTAAAAACTTCCTTAATCCAAATGAGTGATTCTTTTACAATTGCTTTTTCTTTTTATCAAGAATAAAATACCTTTTTTTCTTCTAATATGAATACATTTCTTATTTTAAAAATTTTCCACACGGTATATAAATTGAGTGTTCTGGTTTTCAGACCATATATTCCATGTTCCAGTTGTTCAGTACCAGTGCAGTTTACATTCATCCATTATTCACAAAGCAGTTGAGATCATTGTTGTACAACCTTTTTATACAGCTGCGCTGTAGACAACAACCACTGTGGGATATTAACTCATTTTGACATTATTGTTTTTATGTTAATTCAGAAACAGCTTGAGTACAGTGACTTAAATACAGCATGAAAAAGAAAATGCATTTTAAACACTGCTCTGGTATAGGAAAACTCATTGGGTTACTAATTATTTTCTTTTTCTTCTGTTTTCTATTGCTAAGTCGCCATTTACCACGAATTAGCATCACTTCTCAAATAATGTCAGCTGTTAGTTCATAGCTATAATCTGCATACATAGAAAATATTTGAAAATTAAGTTGTTTTAAGAAATAATTAGTTTCATAAATTAAAAAAAAGGAAAAAAAAATAGAACTAACCTTGATAATACCATCCACCGTCAGGCCATCTGGCTAAAACCTCTTCGTTTTCACTAATGTCTGGCAAAGATTTAGATTCTATAATAATACAAATTTTAAATTAATTAATTAAATAAATAATAAACATTATCATATAGGAATGCTTTGGTTAAGGTGGAAGAGGATTGATTAACAAATAAAAGCACAAATATCTATTTCTCTGTCTGATTTTATTTCCTATGTTTGCCCCAGTGTTTTCCAGCTGTTTTATTACAAACTGGGAAGCTACTTGCCCCTTAGATTTCAGTAGGCATCTCTATTTGTATTCAGTATGTCACTTTTTGTTAATAAAAATTATTATTATTATTATTATTTATAGTAGTAGTTGTAGTATAATAATAATTATTATAATGATGATGATGATGGTGAAGAAATGAAGTCTAACTTGGAGCTTCTTCTTGGAATTTATTGTCAGTGAACTCCTCTTTTGTTGATTTCCCTGTGAACTAAAAAAAAAAAAAAAAAAAAAAAAAAAAATCATCTATTAACATTTAATGTGAAAACCTACTTGATACAGATATACAAAATCAAAATAATTTTAATACAGCTCAAAGACATTATAAAACTTTAAACAAGTAATTGTATCCACCTGCAAAAACGTATGCTGATATTTCTCATTCTAAGTATTAGAAGCTCCATATAAAACTTCACTGTTAATTGAAAACAAAATTTTGTTTCTCATTCTTACACAGACAGCACATACAAAATATCTGATAATTGGTCATTTTAGTTACTGTTGACATTATTAAATAAATACTCGTTCATAGAGGTATTTTAAATATGATATTTATTGGTATATGATATATATATTTATATAATATTTCACATAAACTAAAAGGGTGCGCTATATCAGTGTTTCATTTTATAAATTAATTTTATGCTACTCATGATTTTATTGTAAAGTATAGTGTATAAGGTATATTAGTATGAGACCTTCTGCATTGTAACTGTGTGTTGTTATTCTGAATTTTGTATTACATGTCTGTTTTATTCTCAGATTGTGTAAACAAAAAAAACAACAACTCCAAAAATAAAGGTATTCTTCTCTTTGTCTTTTGAGCTGTGTAGATACAAAATTATATCAATTCAGATGTTGTTTGAATAATTTAATATATGTGCATAAGATTACCTAAAGTCATAAAGTTTACTCATTTAACATAAGAGTTATCTTGTTCATTCTCTTTCGTTAAATTAAGAAATACTATGAGAAACATTACACATTCTGTTTGCTCGTTTTTTTGCAAAGCATATAGCAACATTAGTAGCAGCTGCAATTGTAGTAGTAGTAGTAGTCAAGAGATAATTAAAGACAGAATGTCTCAGTTAAGATTTGTTTTGTTTGCATCCATGTAGTAAGTAAAAAAAAAAGAAGAAATACTTGGATTGATAATCCAGCCTGATTCATTAAAGTTATTTTTACAAGTTTTTAATTGTGAAGATCGATACATTTATTTGAAGAGCTCTCTAATACCAAAGTAACAATCACTGGAAGGTGGATACAACTCTTCTGCACAAACATCTTTTAGATAACTTTACCATAATAATAATAAAAGAAATCAGTGGCAGCTACCTTAAACTGGCAACAGATTAAATGCGGTATTTCCCATACCTTTTCTTTGTCACTAAACAAAATTGATGTTACATAAATAAGGTATCATTTTACCAGTACATACCGTTTCATGCTCTGTCACCTCTGTGGATTCTGAAAACAGAGAAAGTTGAATTATTTAGATTTTATAGACTTATGACCTTCTCTTATACATGTCTAAGAAACTGAATTGTCTGAGAAACAAGTCTTAACATATGTAAAGTGTTGAGTTAGTTGTCGTGACAGTAAGACGTTTGTAGTTCAGATAATGATGAAGTAAGTATTGTATTTTAGTAAATGGATAAAAAGCAAATTTCTTGAATACAAAAATAACTTTAGCTTAATACATTTAATTTAAAACATGATTCGAAGTCAATGAAGTATATTTTGTTTTCACCCTGTAATCATTATAATTATATGGTTGTTAATTCCAAAAATAATTTAATATTACCTTCACTTATTGGAGGTATGGGATCTACAGGCCTGTGGAAAGAAAAGAAAAACAATTAATCACAGCCAAGCATGATAAGCAGGAAACTGGAAATAAAGACAACACCAATGCATGAATGAAGATTAGGATATCAGATTGTGAATTTTTAATATATATATATTTTTTAATAAAAACAAGAAACAGATAGAGACACAGATATACAGAGATACAGACAGAGAGATAAACATACAGATGAATCAAAAGACAGAAAGACAGACAGAGAGATTACAAAATGAAAAATATATGGATAAAGACAGAGTGATATAATTAACATATTGTTATATGTATTAGTATAAAAAACAATTAAAAAAAACAAGAACAATAATGACCTGTATGATAATTCATTTTCTTTCTGCATTCGAATTCTGAAGTTAACTGTAAAATGGTATCTGTCTGCACTTATTTTTACCAAATTCTTTCTCATTGTTGTCACCTATAAATAAATAAAAATTACTGATTTGGTACATATCTAACAATCTTATTCAATTTTATTTAAAATGATAACACAGCTTAACAATTAAAAGTGCTTCAAAAACACTAGATCATAAGACATTATTATTATTGTTAAAAAATACAAGCTCTTTTTGTATTTCAGATTTATAGCCAGTATAGGGGTTAAAAACACTCCACAGCTTAAACATTATAGAATATATATCTGTGTAACATAATAAGTACTGGCAGCCTAGCCAATATAATTGGTCAAAACTGTTAAAAGTTCAGATTTTGTTCATTTTCCTCCACTCTCAAATCCCTTCTATAAATCATACCATAAAAAACAAATACATGGAAATAAAGATCACTGTGTATTCTTTAAAATAGGATCACTCTACAAACACCTGGCCTGTCTATGCTAAAATGGCTTCAGTATTATTTTTAGCACAGCTAGGAGGGTCAAAGTTCGATCTTTCTAACAGTGCTATGTTGATTATGTTTTTAAAAACATAGGATGCATGTTTTATTATATGTTATGACTTTTACTGTATATTGTATGAATATGCTCTGAAATAAACAAATTAACATTGTGTTTTGATGACTACTATCTCTTATGTTCTTAAACAATTGAATGTTTTGCTTTCAAAATTCTTGTGATAAATAGCAAATTAAGAATTGTAAACATAACAAACTATACTACATAACAGAACAATGTATTCAGAGGAACTGATGGAAAGCTGAATAAAAAACGAATCACTTTTTTTTTAATATCATAAAATCATAAATATGTCCGTTTTAAAACAGATTATTTTTGCTTGTTGAAAAGCACTATAAGAGGAAATTTCAACAATGATACATAACTTTTGTTTGCTGTCAAATCACAGCAAGTACAAAGCTTAGAAAATTCTTTTCTGTCTGCTTCAAATGACAGGCTTCTCACACCTGTGTCTTTAATTGCCTCTAGTCTCATGATTACATACATTGCCACTAATTAATATGTGCAACACCTTTCTGGAGTAGACTCCAAGGATTAACTGAGTTTATGTATTGCAGAGGATTGTAGATCAAATGCTTATAGACCTCTTAAGTAACATTTATATATATATATGAAGGATACACATCACAATATTTTAACTTATTACTACTAATTATTTATTAGAGTAAAATTTCAAGCTGGTTATGTAAATAAAGTTGTGCTGTTCAACATAAAGGTGTTTGACCCATATCAGTTAGGCTACTTTGTTGATTTGTTCTAAAATGGCCACCCCTGTCTCATTTAACTACCCTAAAATGCAATATGACTCTAAAATAAAATGCATCTGAAGTTCAAACATATGTTAAGCAATAAATAAAAAAAGAATAATAATAAAAGAATAATAATAGTAATTCTTTCAATGACTGCTGCAATGGCAGATCAGCTGCTCTTTAAACTATAAACAACAACAAATAAATGTTAAATTCTAATTAATTCTTGCTGAAACTACCCCAACTTGTTTTCTCAAAGTTTTGGGGCTTACAGTGCCAAAAAATACATGGTTGCTGTGGACCAAACAGTGCACTGACTTACACTTTTACTTCAAATTGAAAATGTTTTTTTTTTTGTTTTTTTTTATGGGCTTGACAGGAAAAATAAAAAAATGTTTTTATCAAAAATGTTAGATCCATGTATGTCATCTGAAAAATCTTGACAAACTGCTCACAACACTGGTTGAATTTTTCAAATAAGAAACTGAAACCACAATGTCTGTTTGCACTGTTAGTCATTTTAGCAGCATTTTGCTGTGTGTCATTTTGAAGATTTTGGTATGTTTAGCATAGCATGTTATTGTGAACACACATAAAAACATACAGGTCCTAGTACACTTGTTGATTTTAAGTCTTTTGTAACAATTATATTTCAAACTACAGATGGCCAAAGTTGCCCTTTCTGCTAATGTGCCAAATTAAAGTTGAAAATGGAGCAAAAATATCTGTTGTACCATTTTGCATTATATCTTTTGAACTGCTGAAGATAATGTCATAGGGTCACGTGATCCACACAGTCAATTTCAAGGTCATAGCAAAGGTCAAAAGGTAAATGTACCCCAATATTTTCCAAACTGAACCAAAATGGCAGATTTGGAATCCTTGTCATATTGCCTTTTCAACAATACCAATTTTATGAAGATTGGCCCAGTAGTTCCTGAGATACGAGGGTTCAAAGGTTGGTGGTCACGCCCATTTTTGTCAAAAATCGCAAAATTCGGTGGGCCATATCTCCCACACCACTGGTCCGATTGGGCTAAAATTTCAGAATTGGTGCTGTGGGATCCCAGTCAACAAGTATACCAAGTTTTATAAAAATCTGAGACGGTCGGGTTTAAATTTCTTTTTTTGAGGGGAGTGATTTGACATGGAAGGACCCCATAATTTTGGGTGTGTTTTGTTTCTTTTTGCCACAGCTTTCATTTTGTGCTAATGGTTTACATATTATATGAATTTAGGGTATTAATGATAATGATGATGATGTTAATGATGGTGATAACAATTACAGCTATAATAATATTTAACTGGAGCAAGTATTTACCTTTTGTTTGTTGTAGAGAAGAACAGTGTAAAATTCTGGGTGTTCAAGGCAAGGTGTGACCTGAACAATTCCTGGTACAAAACACTCAGTTTCTGAGTCTGGGGTGTCTTTCTCTCGAACAAGTACTCTGTCAAGCACATAGTCTCCTCGCTGTAATCACAAACTGTTTTTATAACTTAGTACATCTACAACAGCACATTTCTTTAGTTCTGTGAGTGTAGTCATGCTGTACATGTTACTGCATGTGTGTCTTTGTCTGTGTGTATGAAAAAAAGATAAATATGCATGCAAACATAATATAATTCTTGTGTAAATATATGTATGGTATTTTTCTATAATCAGTCTTTTCTCCAAATTAATTTTTTCTTTCTTTCTTTTAAAGAAAAAACTGAAAGTAACTGCAAACATGTCTTATTAACATATTTACAAGCATGTATTTCTTTATTTTAAGACATTCATGAAAATAATCAACTCATGCATTAACTTACATGCAGTGTTGGGACAGCCACAGCACCAGTCATGGGAATGATAAACCTGGTCGGTACTTCAGTTTCTGTGTCGCTGCCTGTGAATATTATGTATGCATAGCGCGGTGTGGGACAATACTTGACAATACCTGACAATAAAACACTTTAGACTGAAATCATGTGTTGAAATTATGCAGAAACACACAGACATTAAGAAACATCCATACACAACTAAATATACATGAAACACACAGACATGCAAATATGTACATACAGTGACACACACACACACATACATATACATACATAGATGTCTTTATTAACATTAATATTAATATTAATATATCATACAAATATGTATGTGATTATTATTATTTTTTTGTTTTGTATAATTGAGATTTAATTAAAATAAGATTAAAGAACAAAAGCTGTTACCAGGATAATACCAGCCATTTTCTTTGTTTCGTGCAATTACTGTTTGATGTTTTAATATGTGCGACTCAGCAATGCTGTTTTCCTTGTTAATCTCTTCTTTTGTCTGAAACACAAAATAAATTAAATAATTTAACTGTTTAATTAAAAAGACATATTCTGATGTTAAATAAAATGTCAGTCTCTGAATACATCTGAGAATGAGAATTAAATTAATAATAGTAAAATTAATGAAATAAAAACTAAATAAATATACAATGAAATTTTTGATTGTGAAATTATTATATGCATTTTTCAGGATTATTTTATTTTTTAGTATAGATCTTGAAACTAAAACTAGAAAATGAAATGTTAAGGATGTTGACGATGACAAGACTAATAAGAACAACTAAAAACAATGAAACAGCAATGACAACAAAATTAAGATACCAGATCGTTTTAGAGTTCAGGTCTAAAGGGATCAAAAACACCTCCTGGCTTAAACATTATATAATATATATATATATATGTGTGTGCATGTATGTAACATAATCAAACTACACATTTAAACTTATATACTATACAGTTTATGGTAATATTCAAGTTACCAAAACCACTAGTGTTATTCCCAGTTTATTCTCTGCCTATTTTTTCTAACCATTGCAAGTTCATCCTATACTCTATCAGACACTTATGATAACCCTTTTATAAAATACTTGATCTGTCTTGAAATTAAATTCAATCAATAAGGGGATTATAACTTTACATATTGATGAACACGTTTTTTGCATGACAGACAAACATGAGCTTTGTTGTCTTGTGGTAACCAGCAGTCATGATGAACAGTTTTGTACAGAATTAAACCAGTAAATGATTGCTGAACTGACTGTTGCAAGACCAAACCTGATCAGTGACTGCACTATCACAGGCTACCATCCATTCAATAAAGTATACATGACCATTGTTTCAATCCTGCTTGCTTGTCAGCTTGAAGTATTTCCCATTCTAACCCATGCTAATTGTCTGGTTTATGAAACAGTATTGTGTATGCTTTCCAATCTTTAATATGTAAATAGTCCACTGCTCTGATGTGATCACTGAAGAATCCTAAATTAATGTTTTCTAACATATCAAAAACATGCGAGCTAATTACGTACGAGATTCATCATTCAGTGATTATTCTATACATTATCCTGAGTCTGAGATATGTCTGCATAAAACACAAAATAAACAGTTGTAACATACAGTGGATCTAACAATGAACATGTGTAATGTTTAATTACTTCAAATAATAACTGGATAACATATTCAAAACAAAAAGGTTCCAAAAATAACACATTCTTTTCTAATTTTTTACATCATAATTTGACAACGTGGGTAACTTTTAAATAACAACATGTTTGTGAACTGAAAATAAATATAAAAATAAAATTTTATATATATATATATAATTTATATTTTTTTTAAAAACGACCCACAATTGTGACAATAAATAAATAAGTAGTACTACTACTACTATTGTTAGCAGTGGCGATGACAGTGATAATGAAGATGATAATTTGGTCTGCCTACACTTTTCGTGGTAGGCTCTTTGTTTATTTGGTTTTCTGGCATTCTCGGCCGTTTTTTTAATTCAAAAAGGGTGGAAAGCAATGGATGAAAAAAGCGAGTAATTATTTCCTGTTGTGGCTGAAATGGCACATGAATGGAGCACACCGATTTCTGCTCATGTGGCGCTTATAATGCCTTCGCCAGTCAACTAGAGTTAATTCCCTTTGGCAATTACCTCCCCTGCCACCATATACAATTACAACCAGTTGTATTTTTCTATGCATTAAATGGGATTATTAGGTATTATGAAAAATCTATAATATATATTGATAGATAGATTCAAAACCCACCCACAATAAATTAAAAAAAGTACTACTACAACTACAACAACAGTAACGATGTCAGTGATAATAAAGGTGATAAAGATGATGATGATAAATTTTAATATTTTATCTTACACAGATTATTCTAAAATTTCAGTATGAGCAAATTTTATTATTTTTAAAATAAGTTTTTGTATCCTTTGCCAGATCATTATTCTTGTTTTAAATAATTTAAATAATATTTTATTGGCCATTCGTCATTATAGTTAATTCTTTTTTCCTAATATATGTCATATTTTTCAAGTATAGATATAAAAAAAAAATGCTCGTTTTCCAAAATATAATCAATAATAAATATAATTATATACTATAAAAACTGAACAAATGAGATCACTTGTTAAAGATTGGTTGAGATGTGTGCAAAGAAATATATGTATATATATGTACATATATTTCTTTGCCAAGTCTGGTTCATTTTGAATCTGATAACTAGTTTGCAGGACTGATCTGTGTGACTTGGTTTGTGGCATTACTGTTTATTATTATTATTATTATTATTAAAAACATTTGTGTCAGACATTATATATATTATTATGTTTTTTTAAGTATGCATTAAATTAAACAGAAGAACAGTTTCACAACCACATTAATGAAGTTCAATAGGTCTTATTACATGTTGAAATTAATCAACATAGGTAAACAGTAACCTTTTGAAATACGTTTTTAATATCTAAAAGAGAATATTTGACTTAAGATATTAGGTGTTAATGTTCTTACATTTGTTCTTAGTTTTACATTTTCAGGATAATAACTAAATTTTATATTAGATTGTTTGCTAAAATACTAAAGGTGATTCTGTTAATTTTTTTATAATTTTTTTACTATATCTATTATATTTATTATTATCTATTTAAAGATTGCTTGGAACAAACTTTTGGAAGTATGAGAATCAACAGACATTCGCAGACACGACATAAATTTAACTGTTGACCTCTTCAAAATTAAGGTATCTTACTGAACCATTAAAAATGTCACACAGTAAGATTCTGTTATATCTCAGTATGCTGTGGCTGTTAAAATGATTTCTGTATCTGTTGGTCTACATGACCGCTACAGCAGCAGATATCAAGAGTAATTGATATGTTTAATATTAAAAAGTCAGTAAAATTCATGTGCAAGCTAAAACTAATGACAATTGTATAAGAAAAAATATAATGCCACAGAATTTGTGCAGAATTTCTTTCAAATGAAATGTTAAAATTGAAAATACAAGAAACAATAAACAGTAATTATTTCATTTCAGATTTTATTAAATCATCAGCCTCAGTATTATTTTGGTTGTAATTAATTTTCTTAAAACAGCAAATGTTAACATGAAGTAGATTAAACAATAAAGATAATTAACTAAGAAAAAAGTAAAACTTGTGTTATAAATTTATTACTAAGTATCACAGATATTCTAAGCATCACAAGAGGCACTTAATTGTTAAATAAAATAATAAATATTAGTATAGAGTGGGTGCACTTAGTCTACAAAAACTAAATATTTCTGGATCTATAAATAATCTTTTTTCTTTGTTTTAACCTAAAATGATACTACCCATCCACTTTTGTAAGCTTAGCTACCATAAAAAAAAAAAAAAAAAAAAAAAAAAAAAAAAGAAAATTTCATCAGAGTATTCTCTTCTCTATGATTCATAATGTTGCTATATCAAAATTCTAGCTCTGAAGAAAAACATATGTATATAATGTTTACAAATAATTAAGTAGATCAGCTAATGGAGAATATATTACAACAAGTGTAAATAGCAACATTTTACACTTATTCTTACCTTGAACTGATCATATATTTATGTTTATATATTTAATACAAATCAAATAACATTCTCTATACTGAATACTAAAAACAGACACATTAAACACTTGTTTTTATCTTTATAACAATAATTAATAGGTTAAAATAGCTGTAAAATTATACATTTTTGTACATTTTATATGAAAGAAAAACGTATTAATTACTGAGACATTTGTATCAATTCATAAAAAAAAATAAAATAAAATGATTTTCTATTTCTAACATAAAGCATTTAAATAACAAATTTCTACCAAAAATTTATTCTATTACACCATGTAATAAATGAGATCATTGATGTGTAAAAGTAAAATTATTGTAATCTCTTGTAGTGTCGAGCTTATTTTACACACATAAAAATATTAGATACTGAACTATACTACTATACAATATTAAGTGTATATTTATTATATATAAAAAAATATATTCTATAAAGTACACTAAAAATAGAGACATTAAATATTCACAAAATACTAAAACATAAAAACATTAATATTTGTTTGCACAATATAAAGTTGGATTTCTATATTTTCATATCTGATTTTTATTTAAGATTATAAAAAAATTAAAATAAAATGATAATAAAATATTTACATAATGGAATGCATTTGTTTTCAGTTATATACAATTTGAGTTAGAAAGGAATTAATAAAACCAGCGTTAGGTATTTTCTTTTAATTATCACATTCAAGAGTATTTAAGCTAATCAAAAGAGATATCTTGATGCTTTAGAATTTCAGAGATTTCGTTTACTCTTAGAAAGAAGAAAAAGAATTGATTTTACATTAACTGTTTTCTGCTTTTAAATGTTGTTTTGGTTTGTTGTTTTGCTTTTATATATACATGTTTATATGTAAATTGTTATATGTATGCATATACACACACAAACACACACTTGAAACATGAATATGACACACACCACACACACACACACACACACATTCACATAGGAACTCATATATAGTGGTACTTAGAAATAATATTCCCCAAAACAATTCTCCTTTTAAATATTCACAGTTATATATATTAATGTACAAATATGGCAAAATGTCTGTATTTTGATCATGTAATTGAAATAAAATAGCTACATTTAAAAAGAGTCTAACAATATGTTATTAGCAGATTAATGAATATTCAACAGCTGCATTCTAGAAATGTAAAAGGTGTGTGTGTGTGTCTGTGTGTGTGTGTGTTAAATGTCAATACAACATACTGATGAAGTAAATAGATTCAAAATGTTTGTTGAAGGATTTCATATTCTTGCTATATTCCTCTTTAAAAATAAAATGGTTATGTTTTACAAACTTGATAGATTTTCTTTCTGTCATTTTGTAGTGTTTGTTTTTAAATGTAAATATTTCAAATTTGGAAACTGTAATACAAACAATTTTCATACAGCATCTTTCCAAAAATGTTTGGATAGTACAAAAAAGATAGGTGATAGTTTTGTAAACCATATTTTCTCTTATTATGCCTATAGGGGTGATGTTATGCATCATTAATATGTAGTCTGAGTATATAGTTCTTTTTTCAAAAACCCAGAAATATTTATCTGATAAAGAAAACTTTTTACGTATGTTTTCTAAATGGTCACTTCAAAAACTGAAAAACAATTTTGTTTGTTCAAGTTTTGTACTTTATTGCCTAGCATGTCTACTCAAGAAGTAGGCTTTTGCTTCTTTGTAGTAATTCTCACTGAGCCAGTAGTACTTGTTTTCATCCAATAGTAAGCTCTTCTTTCTGTGAAATAAAAAAAATAACCATAATAGGCAAATTAGCATTTCTTAGAATAAATTAACATTAAAATGTATTTTAATCTCTCAACTTTAAAATACATTCTGTCTTTATTAGCATAAAATGAATTAGACTATTTTCATTAAAGTATATTTAAATCACATACACACACACACACACAAACACAAATGCAGATAGATGCAGAAACCCACATACACACAGAGAGAGAGACAGACACAGATATATATAAACACACACACACACATTTTACACCTCAAAATTATTCCTACAAGTACAGAGTTATGATGATTTGTATGGAAGGATACATTTAACTGCAGTTTCAGAAGAAAAACTATTTTAAATTAGAATGTAACAAAACTTTTTTTTGTTTTTGTTTTTGAATATATTTGTTTTTTACAAACAAAACTGATGATACTTACATTTTGCCATTGCAGAAGTGAACATCAAATGTTTTTGTTTGTTTATCTATACCAGTCACTTCACCCGGCAGGTAAATGATGGAATCAGAGTCATCTGAAGCAATGGCCAGCACATACTCATTCTTAGCCAGAGGTGGTGTTCGAGTGAATGAACCAAACATGTGTCTTGGGTCCTGGTGTGTTTCAGACCCATCCTTCCATTCAATTAGATATTTTTGTCCTTTTTCAACTTTCTTCTTAACTGTAGCTGCAGAAAGAAAAATATTTTGATCAGTTAAGAAAACTAAAAATAACCATGAAAAAACCCACAATTTAATTACTGTCAGTAATACATATATAACTGTTATTAAATATAATAGCATTGTCTGCATAGACCTATTTGCTATTAACATAAATAGTCTTAATTCTTGCATGCCAACCAATTCCAAAAAGGAAATGAATATTATTTACAGTAACAAACCAGAATTTGAGTATTATTTTAAACTTTTAAAAATAGTTCAAATGATAAAAATACCAAATAAAACAATTATATCAGTAAGATCTTTTCTTCTTTTTTTAATCATTTCATTATTTTACATCTGTAAGCCTATCAGCTTTTTCAACACAGAACTTAAACATTCAGTTCAATTATTGTTGCCTGCAGCAGTAGTAAACAAATCTACTATCAGGAGGTAGGTGTGTTCTGCAGACAGCCAACATATACATACATGTACGTTTGTTGAGTAGTGAGTTAACAGTTTTGTGATAATTTAAAAATAGCCAAAATTCAATGATTTAAACAACTGTTATTAAAGTTTAATGCTACAAACCTATTTCATATTCTCCAGTGTCATCATTTCTCACTATGGCCGTATGTCCCACCCACTGCTGTTCACACTGAAGAATCTCTTCAACATCATATTTGTATTTCTCCTCAGACAGTTTGTAAACTTCTCCCCTGGACAGAGTTGTCTCCTCTTTGTCGTAGAAGGTGATATGTAAAAAGTTGTTAGGCAAAATCCTTACCACCTGACCAGGAGCATAGCTTGATGGGTAGCCAGGATACACTGCTACAACATAATCACCTTTCTGAAAACAGAAGTTAACTTGTTATAGAATTTTGTTATATGATGCTGTACAGTCAAACCTGCTTTTGTGAACACTTTGCATATGACAGTCATCTGCCCATATCAGCCTTGAGATTTCATCTGCAATACATTTTATCATGTTTTAACATTGTATGACAAAATCTGTATATGGTAACAACTTTTTGCTTGGTCCCTTGTGTGTCCATCATATTACTAAATACTATACTTAATACAACTTACTCACATTCACTCACATAATATTCTACTGCATAATCGTTAATTGCAATTGTAGTAAAGTAGAATGTACTATCAGTTTAGATCATATTATCTGCAATAGTTCCTTGACCTATATCTCATTATAATTATTAATTTAAAAATGATTTTAAAAATCTGTTTCTAAATTCTTAAAACTAACTCCTTTTTATTGCTTGAAGTTCTTAAATGACAATAATTAATTTTCCATTTCAGTATTTTAGTTTTAACATTTTAAATAAACATATTACAGAACCTCAATCTTATTCTCTGCATCATCTTTGTCTGTGATGATATCATGACGTGGAATCTCCTCAGCATCACCAGTGCTGTCTCCAACAATGTACAAGTTGTTTCGCACCTTCTGAAGAATGACACCTGTAACAAGGAATGGGTAAAAACTTCCTTAATCCAAATGAGCAATATTTTTTACATTTTTTTTTATCAAGAATAAAATATCATATTTCAAAATTTTGTCTCATGTTATGTAAATTGAGTGTTCCCAGTCTTCAGACCATATATTCCATGATTCAGTTTTTACACCATATATATTTCATGTCCCAGCTGTTCAGTACCAGTGCACTTTACATTCATCCATTATTCCCAAAGCAGTTGACTCATTCTGACATTTTTGTTTTTACATTAATTCAGAAATAGCTGGAGTACAGTGGGTTAAATGTAGCATGAAAAACAACAATGTATTTTAAACACTATTCTGTTAAGAAAACTCCTGCTACTGTTTATATTTTATGTCAGCATTTTCTGGTATAGGAAAACGTATTGCATTACTAATTCTTTTCTTTTTCTTCTTCTTCTTATTGATATGTCATCAGTTACCATGAATTAGTATCACTTCCCAAATAATGTCAGCTGTTAGTTCATAGATATAATCTGCATACCGAGAAAATATTTGAAAATTATGTTGTTTCAAGAAATAATTAGTTTCATGAAAACAAAATACTAACATTGATAATACCATCCACCGTCAGGCCATCTGGCTAAAACCTCTTCATTTTCACTAATGTCTGGCAAAGATTTGTTAAATTCTATCAGTGGTGAGGGACTTTCTATAACAAAAAAAAAAATTAAATTAAATTAATTAAATAAATAATAAACATTATCATATAGGAATGCTTTGGTTAAGGTGGAAGAGGATTGATTAACAAATAAAAGCACAAATATCTATTTCTCTGTCTGATTTTATTTCCTATGTTTGCCCCAGTTTTTTCCAACTGTTTTATTACAAACTGGGAAGCTACTTGCCCCTTAGATTTCAGTAGGCATCTCTATTTGTATTCAGTATGTCACTTTTTGTTAATAAAAATTATTATTATTATTATTATTTATAGTAGTAGTTGTAGTATAATAATAATTATTATAATGATGATGATGATGGTGAAGAAATGAAGTCTAACTTGGAGTTTCTTCTTGGAATTCATTGTCAGTGTTAGTGGACTTCTCAACCTGTACTTCATAATCTGTATTTGTTGATTTCTCTATGTTCTGAAAAACAAAATAAAAACAAAATTGAATCATCAATTAACATTAAACAAGTAACAGTATCCAGCTGTTAAACTTATTAATATATTTATACTGTTTTTATTATCCTCTATGTTGATATTTCTCATTCTAAGTATTAGAAGCTCCATATAAAACTTCACTGTCAATTGAAAAAAGTGTTTTGAAATTGTTGTGTTTTTGTTCTCATTCTTACACAGAGAGCATATACAAGATATATTATTAAATAAATACTCATTCATAAAGGTATTTCATTTTAAAAATTAATTTTATGCTAATCATGATTTTATTGTAAAGTTTAGTATAAGATATGTTAGTATGAGATATTCTGCATTGTAACTGTGTGTTATTACTCTGAATTTTGTATTATATATCTATTTTATTCTCAGATTGTGTAAACCCAAAAAAAACAACTAAATAAAAACAAACTTACTGATTCAGACTTCTGTTGTTTCAGTTTTTCTAGATTTCGAAGACATTCTTCCCTTTGTTTTTTGAGCTGTGTAGATACAAATTCAGATTTTGTTTGAATAATTTAATATGCATGTATAAGATTACCTAAAACCCAAAATAGTTGTAATTATTTATCTTTAAAAGATCTAATATTATTTATATGATGAAAAAATAAAAGAAGAATAATAATTTCATTCCCTTCTTCAGAAATTCATAAAGCTTACTCGTTCTCTTTCATTAAATTAAGCAATATTATATGAGAAACATTATACATTATGTTTGCTCATTTGTTTGCAAAGCATATAATATTATTTGTTTGTTTATTTATTTATTTGTTATTATCTTTTTAAAAAATATTGTTGTATGTGAGTAAAATAGGTTATTTTACTGAATGTTTGTAGAGAACATTATGAAGGAAGAGCACTATGTATGTCTTTTAAAAGATAGTATTCCTCATCATTATTGTTATTATTTTTAAATATTATCATCATTATTATTATTTTATTCTTAATAGTAGTAATAGTAGTAGTAGTAGTCAAGAGAGAATTAAAGACAAGAGTAATAATCAAACTCACTTCTTTGTTTTTCTCTTTTCTTTTCTTCAGCTTTTCTCTTGCTTTCTGAAGTTTTCTTTCCAGGTCCTGCTAAAAGAGAATAATTTTCTTATCATTAATGCAAAAAATATTTGATGTTCAAATGTACAGGTTACAAGCTAACTTTCTTCAGTAATGTTACCTAACACCCACACACATTTATTCAGTGACTTTAATTTATGTGTTTGTCTGAATTAAGATTTGTTTTGTCTGCATCCATCTATTTAAAAATCCAGCCTGATTGCATTAAAGTTATTTTACAAGTTTTTAATTGTGAAGATTGATACATTTATCTGAAGAGCTCTCTAATACCAAAGTAACAATCACTGGAAGGTGGACATAACTCTTTTAGATAACTCTACCAAATAAAAAGAAAAAAATCAGTGGCAGCTACCTTAAAATGGCAACAGATTAAATGCGGTATTTCCCATACCTTTTATTTGTCACTAAACAAAACAGATTTTAAGGTAAATAAGGTATCATTTTACCAGTACATACCGTTTCATGATATATTCTGTCTGTGGATTCTGAAAATAGTGAAAGTTAAATTATTTAGATTTTATAGATTTATGACCTCCTCTTATAGATGCTAAGAAAATGAATGATCTGAGAAACAAAACTTAACATATGTAAAGTGTTGAGCTAGTTATCTTGAAATTGAGATGTTTTTAGTACACACAATGATGAAGTATGTATTGTATTTTAGTAAATGGATAAACATCAAATTTCTTGAATACAAAAATAACTTTAGCTTAATACATTTAATTTAAAACATGATTCGAAGTCAATGAAGTATATTTTGTTTTCACCCTGTAATCATTATAATTATGTAGTTGTTAATTCTAAAAATAATTTAATATTACCTTCACTTATTGGAGGTGTGGGATTTGACGGCCTGTGATAAGAAAACAAAAAAAAAGAAAACAAAAACAATTAATCACAGCCAAGCATGATAAGCATGAAACAGGAAATAAGACAACACCAATGCATGAATGAAGATTAGGATATCAGATTGTGAATTTTTAATATATATATATTTTTTAATAAAAACAAGAAACAGATAGAGACACAGATATACAAAGATACAGACAGAGAGATAAACATACAGATGAATGGATTGATGGATCAAAAGACAGAAAGACAGACAGAGAGATTACAAAATGAAAAATATATGGATAAAGACAGAGTGATATAATTAACATATTGTTATATGTATTAGTATAAAAAACAATTAAAAAAAACAAGAACAATAATGACCTGTATAATAATTCATTTTCTTTCTGCATTCGAATTATGTATCTAACTGTAAACCTGTATCTCTCTGCACTTATTTTTACCAAATTCTTTCTCATTGTTGTCACCTATAAATAAATCAAATTATTAATTTGGTACATAAATGTTTAGTATCTGACACTCTTTTTCAATTCTATTTAAAAATGATAACATAGCTTAAGAGTTAAAAATAAATTCGAAAATTCTGAATACAGGAACAGTGTAAAATAACAGAAAAAGGGTCACCATAATTGTGATGGATATTACTAACAAGACATCAGAAGTTTTATTATAATTTATTAAGGAAGAAAAAGGAAATGTCAGTCAATAAAAAAAAAAGTATGAAATGACCATGTACTTCTCTCATTCTATATACTAAATATGTCTGAAACAATTAATTTAATAATTTAACAATTTAAAGTGCTTTAAAAATATTAGATCATAAAACATTATTATTACTGTTAAAAATACAGACTTCTTTTTACATTACAGATCTATAGTATACATAATCTTACTAAACATTTGTTAATATTATTCTTTATAAAAGAAATAACAAAAACAAAACAACCTCATCACCAAAAAACCCAATAAGGTATTAATGATAATGATGATGATGTTAATGATGGTGATAACAATTACAGCTATAATAATATTTAACTGGAGCAAGTATTTACCTTTTGTTTGTTGTAGAGTACAACGGTGTAAAATTCTGGGTGTTCAAGGCAAGGTGTGACCTGAACAGTTCCTGGTACAAAACACTCAATTTCTGAGTCTGTGATGTCTTTCTCTAGAGTGAGTACTCTGACAAGCACACAGTCTCCTCGCTGTAATCACAAGTTGTTTTTTACAAGTCAATTAGTTTATCTAATACAGCACATTTCTTTAGTTCTGTGAGTGTATTCATTCTTCACATTACTATGTGTATGCGTGTATGCGTGTGTGTGTGTGTGCTCAAGTATGTGTTTATGTATGTGTGTGTGTGTGTGTTAGATGAAAAAAAGATATATGATTCTTCTGTAAATGTGTCTATGTGATTCTTTTAATATCATTCTTTTTAGGAAAAAACAGAAAGTAACTGCAAACCATTCCTATTATTATATTTACAAGCATGTATTTCTTTATGTTAAGACATTCATGAAAATAATCAACTCATGCATTAACTTACATGCAGTGTTGGGACAGCCACAGCACCAATAATGGGAATGATAAACCTGGTCGGTACTTCAGTTTCTGTGTCGCTGCCTGTGAATATTATGTATGCATACCGTGGTGTGGGACAGCTCTTGACAACACCTGACAATAAAAATCTTTAGACTGAAATCATGTGTTGAAATTATACAGAAACACACAGACATTAAGAAATATCCATACACAACTAAATACACATGAAACACAAATACATGGACATATGTACAAACACACAGACACAAATTTAGATATCTTTATTAATATTAATATATCTGCATCTATATGTATTTATTATTTTTATTGTTGTTGTTACTATTATCATTATTATTACTGTTGTTATTTTTTTTATTCTTTCTTTCTTTCCAGTAAAACCTAAGAGTCTTAACTGTTTCTCAAGATATTTTAAGACAGGTAAATATATATGTGGTTACTATTTATTTATTAACTTTTGTATAATTAAGATTTAATTAATATAAGATTAAAAACAAAAGCTGTTACCAGGATAATACTGGCCATCTTCTTTGTTTCGTGCAATTACTTTTAGATTTCTAAATGCCTGCTGCTCAGCTGGGATGTTCTTGTTGTTGTCTCTTGTTCTCTGAAACACAAAATAAAGTAAATAATTTAACTGTTTAATTAAAAAGACATATTCCGATGTTAAATAAAATGTGGGTCTCTGAATACATCTGAGAATTAAAAAAATAAATTTAATGAAATAAAAGCTAATAAATATACAATACATTTTTTAATTGTGAAATTATTATATGTGCATTTTTCAGGTTTCTTTTATTGTTTAGTGTAGATCTTGAAACTAAAACTAGAAAATGAAATGTTAAGAATGTTGACAATGGCCAAAAGAACAACAATAACAACTAAAAACAAAGAAACAGTGATAACTACAAAATAAAGATACCAACCATTTTAGATTTCAGATCTAAAGGGGTCAAAAACACCATCATGGCTTAAACATTATATAATATATACAGGGTGTCCCAGAAGTCGCGCACCATATACATGTATATAATATTTTATTTTTTTTATATTTTTTATTATATTATATCCTGAATCAGACTTTTCCTGACAGATGGATTGGGCGAAGAGGTCCTGTGGAGTGGCCACCTCGATCACCAGATCTGTCACCTCTTGACTATTTTCTTTGGGAACATCTTAAATCTGTTGTTTACCAGAATCGTCCACGAACTCTTAATGATTTGAAAGATGCAATAACAATTGAATGTCAAAAAATTAGTAGCGAAACCCTCAACAGAGTAAAAAACAGTATGTATCAATGCAGAGGGCAAGCAATTTGAGCATTTGTTGTGATTATTATTAATAATTTTTTTATTCATATGTATCTAAATAAAAATCTTCATGGTGCGTGACTTCTGGGACACCCTGTATAGGTGTAACATAATCAAACTACACATTTAAACTTATACACTGTACAGTTTATGGTAATATTCAAGTTACCAAAAACACTAGTTTTATTCCCAGTTCATTCTCTGCCTGTCTGCTTTTTTTTTTAACCACTGCGGTTTCATTCTTTACATTGTCAGACTGTTATGATAACCCTTTTTTAAAATACTTGATGTCTTGAAATTAAATTCAATCAATAAGGGGATTATAACTTTACATATTGATGAAGACATGTTTTGCATGCCAGACAAACATGAGCTTTGTTGTATTGTGGTACCCAGCAGTCATAGTGAACAGTTTTGTATAGAATTAAACCAGTTGAATGATTGCTGGATTTACTATACAAAGATCAGCCCTGATCAGTGCATTATCACAGGCTATCACCCACTGAAGAAAGTATACATGGCCATTGTTTCAATTCTCCTTGCTGTTTATCTTGAACTAATTCCCATTCTAACCCATGCTACTTGTCTGGTTTATGAAACTGTACTGTGCGTGCTTTCCTTCTTAATCCACTGCTCTGATGGTAATTTTCCTGTCTGATGTAATCACTGAAGATTCCATAAATGAATGTTTATTAGCATATTTTATCAAGAACATGTGAGCTAATTACCTATGACAGATTCAGTGATAATCCTATAGTCTGAGATATAAGTCTGCATATAGCACTAAATAAACAGTTGTAACATAAATTGGATCTAACACTGAAAAAAGTGTAATGCTTAATTACTTCAAATAATATCTGGATAATATATTAAAAAACAAAAAGGTTCCAAAAATAACATTTTTATTTGTATTTTTGATTTTATTATTTTTGTCTTCATAATTTGGCAAGATGGGTAACTTTTAAATAAGAACATGCTTATGGTGAAGTTACCTACAGTAAATAAATAAGTACGACTACTACTACAATAGCAGTGACAATGACCGTGATCATGAAGATGATAATGATAAATTTTATTATTTTACCATACATGGATTAATGTAAAATTTCAGTAAAGGCAAATTTTATTATTTCTAAAATAAGTTTTATATCCTTTTGCCAGTTCACTATTTTTTTATTTTTTTTTATCAGCCTCATTTAAATTATATTTTATTGTTATTTATAATTATAATGAATTCTTTTTTTTCTAATATATGTGATATTTTTCAAGTATAGAAATAAAAAATTAAAAAATCCTTGTTTTCCAAAATATGATCTATATTAAATCTGTAAAATGTAAAGAAAAATAAATATAATTGTATGTGTACAATACACAAAGACATAATGCAGTCAACTATTCATCATTTTATTATTCCAACACCCAAAGCATAATACAATGCAAATAACAATAATAAACATAGCTTTTTTATTTAATACTGTAATAATATAAAAGTGAAAAACAGTTTATAAATTTTTTATTAAAAAACTTTTATATCACAGGCAACAGGTGATTAAGGAGATGGTCTTATAATTTTATAATGCACAAAATAATCAGAATTTTTTTAAAGCTCCAAAAACCACAAAATCTAAATATATTTGATTGTTATTTACAATAAAAATAGAAAAATGGAAGAAAAAGACAATAAATACATGAATACGTAAAAACTATAATGTTCAAAAAAGCTTTGTAATGATATACATTTCTTGGCAACAAAATTGCCTTATATAATAATAAAAATAACAAAGGTCTAAATCTATTAAACAAGTAATTTCAGAATCAGTTCTAATCCATCAAGATTTGTTTCAGCTATTGTGTTTGTTTTAAATGTCCTCAGCTTTTTGACATTAGACAAATTAGGATATTTTTAAATTTAAACTTCTCTATAATCATTATAATTTATAAAATACTGTTTAAATACTGCTGAAGATTTAAACAATACTGTTTCATAATAATAGCATTTAGTTATTGTTACAGAAGTGTGAAATTAAATTATGGTGACAAAATATTAATGTCAAAAAAATATATATCTAAATTTGTCAGTGAGGCTACACATACAGTTCATAATTAAATCAATATATTTTTAAACTTATTTGGTGATACATAGAAATGACATAAAGACAAGCTACTGTTTTATATGTTTATAATGACATATCTTAATTAACAGTAAGGGATAATGATAAAACAGAACCTCATAAAATATTTGAATATAAACATTTTTATGTTTTCATTATTTATTGGCAATAATGGCCACTAGAGTACATGTAAAACAGTAAATCTGTATTATGTAAAAAGTATTCAGGTGATTAGATGATGCTACCGAAGGTGCATTCTTAAAAGGAGAATACTGCTAGGTATTATGACTAGGAACATGAAGAATATGTATCAGTAAAACAGACAAACTCTCAGAGATCATGTACTAACAAATATATAAAAATACAATACCAAACCTACCTCTCTAGATATAAAAGTATAAAGTAAAATAAATAAAATCTTCAAATAAATAATTAAAATTTTTAATCTTTTTACTAACATTATTAGGATGATATGCAGATATGAAACATATAAAAAGAAAAGAATTATCCAACACAAATGTCTATTCCATTGCTTTATTCTTGCAGACAATAATTATAAAGGAAGGAAAATACCACATTTTAAGATTTTAAAAACAAACATTGAACAATAAAATTTTGTGCATTTTATGAAATAAAGATATATCCATTTGGAGTTGAAGTGATTTCATTATATATTTAGTCCAAATCATAATATTTACAATAATAAAAATAAGAAAGGAACATACAAATAAAAACAAACAAAAGCTGTAATTATTAAATTAAAACTACAAATAAAAAAACTTTAAAAAAGTCAGTTTGTTTTTATTGACAACAATTTGGAAATAACACACATAAAAAAAGTATTCTTTAGAAATAACACAACAAACATTACATGTAGATGAAAAGCATTAAAAAAATTATATCACAACATCTTTGAAAGAAAGTGCCACACAATTCTACATGCAAAATGTCTATATCTCTAATTAGAAAAGTATGGTTTTCTAATCTACATGAATTCAACATAAATGTGCATGGTGATACATTTAAATTAAGAAAAATTACTGACTTCTGCAGGTGAAATATTGAGACAGAAAATCCTGGCAACAGGTAATTACATTCACTTAATTAATTAGTAGCTTGATGACTTAAATTCTGTTAACATATTGTCTTTAATCTACTACAAATTTTCCTTTCAAATTTAAAAACCTTTCAGACCCATTTACCCTTATTTTCAAAGACTATTTTTAAAAACATGGAAAATAAGTGAAAATTAAATAGAATTTGCATTGTTTTATTTTATTATTCAAGATAAAAGAAAAGGAAAAAAATTAAAATTAACAGAATTAACAAATTCCAATGGAAATATGTGAAAAGTTAAAATTCTAACAAAGAGGAAAATTATTGAAAAAGTTAATCCAACATATTATTAATTCCATTTATTTTTGCATGCTTTCAACAAAATTAAATCACAAGATTTAGTTACGTTTGAAACAAAGAGAAAGGTCAAATCAGCAGATTTGTAATTGCAGTTAGTCACTGTGATTAGCCAAATCTGGAGGCAGTGTGAGAAAATGATTAAATCAAAACTACTACACTTTCAAATTCTGTTTAGACATAGCTTAATTTTCATACAGACAAACAAAAGCTCAAAATTGTTAAGGTTAAATTTTATCTGTATTTCACTGCAGTGCATGTAAAATTATGTGACACTGACCTCAGATTCCCTTGATGATCTCAGCTGTGAGACTGGTGTCACACTGCCTTCATCATCTGCACACTCTTCTGCTGCTTCTTTGCGAAGATCCTTTGACTGCTGGAGAAATGTGTACGCTCGACCAATTTCTTCTTCCATCAATGTTATTTCCTTCCGTCTGATTGGCCAGTTTGCCTCTTCCAAAGCCTTCAGCATGTATTCTCGGTTATTTAAGAAAGACACTGGTCCTTGGTTGTCAAATCTGTAATGTGAGAGAAAGCTGTTAGTGTTATATATCACTGCCCGTATGTTAGTAATGTAATGGAATATCTTACCTGATGAATATAATTCTAATATTTTTTTTTAAGTTTATTTCACTGTTGTTGTTTTGTTCATAATTTCTGCTGGATTTTTTTTTTTAAGATACGGAAGATATTTGAACAGAAAAAGGATTTAAAAATAGCAACAGAAGTAAAAGAAAAAGGAGAAAGAGAATAAAACTATGTAACCGTAGGCAATAATAACAGTAAAGAGAATTAGTACACAGTCTGTGTTAAACTATTCAAGACGGGTCATTATTAATCATTATTTTATCAATAAATATAACTAATTACTGTAGATAAACATCTACATCTATCATTCAGAAAACAGTACACCTACTCATTTTTTGGCAGATTCTGGTAAAACATCCCAGACAATCTTATCTAGTCTCCTGTAAAAGAAAATAAAATTAAAATATAAAAAAATGTAATTTGCTTAAAATTTACACACATGCAGACAGTTTATTTGCTGGACAGTATTCTATCATTTTATTATTATTATTATTATTATTATTATTTTTTTTCGAAACATGTTAACAGGTGAACTGCCATAGAGAATTCAGAGGAATCTACTTTTCCATCACATATTTTGCTTGCATGTTAATACAATGCACATATTCAGGCTTTTAGGAAAATAAATTAAGAATACTATTAGCAGAATATTTGTAAGAGTTTTCAATGATTTTCAAGTTAGATATTTGTATGAGCTGTCAGTGATATTTCCTTCAGTTATCTGAAATATTGTTAATGATATTTCAGTCAGGTATTTGTACTGTTTTCAGCGATACATTTCATTCATTTACTTGGCAGTTGCATTTTGATATTTCAGTCAGTTATTTTGTAAGAATTTTCAGCAGTATTTCAGTTATTTGTAAAAGTTGTCAGTGATATTTCATTCTGCTATTTGAAAGTTTTCAATATTATTCCAGTTATTTGTCAATAATATTTCAGTCAGTTATTTGTAAGAGTTGTCAATGACATTTCACTTATTTGTAAGATCATTCTTTATATCCATAGTTCTTGTAAGTGTTTTCAATGATATCTGTGTTTAAACAAGCAGATATTATTAAATTACCTCTGATACAAAGCAATGGCTTTCTCCAATCTTTTTTCATACAGTTCCAGATTAACAGCATTTGGATTGACAAGCCTTATCTCATTTCTCTTTCTGCCTGACACATGAGCAAGTGGTAGTATCTACAAAACAAAAGCACTGTTACTTTTTGTTCAACAAGCCACACTAAGAAGCCATCTGAATGTGTTAGAACATGAATAAAAACTAACATATTTATTAAAAAAAAAACTGATAAATCAAACTAATGAGGTTATATATGAATAAAACTGTATAAGAGATATTATTATTACACATCTTTAGGAAACCAAAATTCTGATAATAAATATTTGAAATGAAGAAACAGTCCTTCCATATTCATCAGAATACATTTTACAAAGAAAGAAGAAGAAGAAAAAAGACAAAAATAATTAAGATTATTTAATTATTTTACTAAATGTATTTTTTAACTAAAATGACAAATGTTTCTGGTTTAAGGTTTTTACAAGAAACTGGATTTCTAATAAACTTCTAGAATATTTTACCTCATCAAAGACTCTGGCTAATACATGTTTGTCTAGAATAGGTACATAAGTAGCTTTATGTGGAACTAGACTAGGAGACAGGGCATCGAGAATAGTGAGTCTCTTAGCAATCAAACCATTCTTTGCTAGCCACTTCTTTGACGATACGTCATTGGCCCTGAAATGAGAAAGAGCTCTTATCAATCAAATAACAAAGCAGAATAGAAACGTTCAAGAGGAAAGCTATAAAATAACAATAAAAATAACAATATAAATGTCCCCTACAAAAAAAAAAAAAAAGATTAAATCAAAAGTGAAAAAAAAAAGAAAATGAAAGAAATTTGAAAAATAAATAAATAAAATCACAACAATAAATAAAATAATTAACAAAATAAAATTCATAATGAAATTAATTAAAGAAAGAAAGAAATAAAAAAAAATATGTAAAGGCATAATAATAATAATTATAATTTAATATTAAGAAATGTACATTTTCTGTTTATTTATATTGAAAAGAAATAGTATTACAATTTAATTCAAACAGCATTTAATATGTGATTATATTCATTATAAGTAAATATTTGCTGTTACCTACTGAACAATCATATACTTTTATTATACCTCAATAAACATATGTTTATGATTCTCTGGTTAGCATTTCTTCTATCATCATCTGAAAGAAAGAAAAACTATTATCAAAAAGAAAATATTTTTAACAAACAGTTCTGAATTCTAAGAAAGAAAAAAAAATATTAAAATGCAACATTTATATAAATTATTAAACAAGAAATTAAAATAACTACACAAAAAGGATTCATTTACTGCTTTCAGTTTCATTGTTCATTATAAACTTGTTGGTTACTATCCATATATACATACTTAAGTATAATAACAAATGAAACATTATACAAATTTTCTGTTAATTAATATTTATTACAAACTTCATTTTGAAACTGTCTAACTGACATGTATATATACATATTTTGTTTCAACAATACTTCACTGGCTGGAATTTAATTTATATTCTTTGTTTATTTCATATACTCGGCAACATTTCTGAAAGATTATTATAACTGCAGTCTTAAGGTTAGTGAAATGCTGTGATACGTGGTTTATTGTCTGCGTTGTAATCAGTTAAATATGTTATGCAGTCAATAACATGCTGTAAATGCAACACAGCAGAAATGTAATATACAGATTATATACAGATATATGTATATTTCACACTTATTTGCAAATTGCACCATTTTAAAGCATCTATATTCTTTTGTTCTTTGTTTACTTTGGACTTGTTAAAGAACAGCAACAATGTAAAACAAAATGCATTTTATATAAATAAACCATATTTAAACCATCGATACATAAAGCTAAAGAAAACTAAGATAACTGTTTACCTATGACTCAAATGAAAAGTGAAGTGCTGTTTAAATTAAAAATTTAATTCTTACATAAAAGTACAATTCTCTACAATCTTATATATATATATATATATATTAAAAACCTATATTGATGAATGGTACATGCTGTGATTGTTGTGAAAATGTTCTGTATGTAAAATTTCTATCAAATAGTAACTATTTCACTGCAACAGAAGCTCATTGTCACACACAATAATTATTTACTGTTAGTGCCTCATCATAAAAAATAAAACAAGTTTTCTAATGCAGCCAGAAAAAAAAAAAAAAAAAATTAGAAAGGAATTATTATTTGTTGCAGTATTAATGTATTGTGGAAAAGTAGTTAATCTACCAGCTGGTTTTATTTTCGGTGACAGGTGTAATTCTTCTAAAACTGAAACAAAGTTTTATTACATCATTAAAATAATAATAATAATAATCATATAAATAACCTCAAACCATCTATATTCTATTTATGAGTAAAATAATAATAATAATAATAATAATAATAATAATAATAATAATAATAACAACACATGATAATAATAATAAAAACAAATATGCAAAGAAAAATAATCTTTTCTGAAAAATCAACCAATGTTTTAAAAAAAAGACGAGAGATAAAGACAAAAACAATGTCAAGGCAATTTACCACTTTTTATGCTAATTACAACTTGTCACCCTTTCAACCTTTAGTCAGTTTTAGTAAGTTATGAACTTAGATTTACTTGTTACTTTTATTTGCTTTCACTAAACTTATTTTATATCCTCTTAATTTCTCAACATATGTTTACTTGAGACTTCATATCTTTAAACAATGTATCTAGTGTATCAAGGGTTATCTAATGTAAATATTAATTTATACGGTTCCAGATATCATTATTACAGTGATCTTCATCTGAATATTATACTTGCTTTGAAGCAAACCTCTGAAGTGGACGCAAATTGTAATCTCTTCATTATTATTGCCTAAATCTGAACTGTGGAACAAGCAGATGATAGCCAAGACATCCTTCTCACTGATGTAAACATGATACAAACCTCTGTTACAACTCAGTGTAAATCAAATACTGCTTCAGTCTATCACTGGTTAAGAAGAATAAGAAATGCTGTACACAAATTGATAAAAATTCTGAACACTTACGTTGTGCAAGTTTCGGATTCTGCTGAGCTTGTTTCTGAAAAAGTTGTTTTGTTTCTGGAAGCAGCCACTCACTGGATGAAAATCTTCCACTGCTACTCAGTGTTCGCAAAATACTGGTTTTAGTGTGATCTGAAAATTAAAATAATTTATAAGGCTGTTTTTTTATCAGTTTATTTTGTTTTTTATTATGTTTATTTTTTGTATATCATACAAATTAATCTGCTATAATTGCATCACACTATTGTGCTTTTTTTAATCACAATTATATGATTATGTCCAATAAGTGCAAGAGCTTGTATCACATGAAAAGTTGGTTAAGACTGGATTTGTAATAAAATGGTTAGAGAAAATAATATTTTCATGTTTTATAGATAACATATAGTTTCAAATAATAATAATTTAAACAATTAGCAGGGACATTTAGTAGATTAATGATATGAACATTGTGCATTTTCTTTAATCACTTTTAATGTGCATAGCAAATGTTTTTAAAATAATGTTTGCAGCTATTATCATCTGAAAGAACAAATAATAATTAAAAGATAAATAAAAAGATCACATAATTTAAAATAAAATTCCTGTATTGTATGTATATCAAATAAGTATTCCAATAAAAATACAAACAAAAAGATCTGTTATATGTCCCATTTAAAAACAACAACAACAACAACAAGAAAATAAGGAAAAAGGATTATAAAGAACTACCGTGAAATAAAAACATTTTATATATATATATATATATATAAAACATTGTAAAAAGCAAATAATAACCTGTATTATTATATTAACTACATGTTAATATTTGTTTTTTAAATATGTTGTATATAATAGTATATAATCAAAAAAGGTGATGAATAACATGATGTTAACTTGAAAATATTCTTTTATAATTTTGATTGTTACAAACTGGACTGTAAGTGTGTGGTGACTGAAACAACACTGCAAAGGAAGAGCTTTGTGCAAAAAAGACAGCAGCACTAAGACAGTTTACCTTGGGCTACAGGTTTAGTCTTAATCTTTTTCTTGGAAGCTACAGAAGGAGAAAAAAGAAGCAGAAAACATGAATACTGTTAGAAGAAAGCTAGCAGGATCTAAAAAGAAATAATTACATGAACAGCAGCTGACATTTCCTGATGCATATTTGGGTTAATGTTTAGTGTGCATTTCCATTTATCTATAATCTGTGTTCGTGTGCAAATACATGCATGTTTTTATATATAAATTCAGATGTGTGTGTGTGTGTGTGTGTGTGTGTGTGTGTACTTTCTGATTTTGAATGTATATAATAGAATGTTAGATAAGCTTACATGGGAAATAACTTCACGAGAGGTATCAGTAAAGAATTCTAAGTAAGCAAGATAAATAGAGCAGACAGTTCACTTCACCACTTAATATAAAAATATAATTTTTAGTCTTACAGGCTATGAGAGGCCGATGACGTCTGTGTCTTGCTGTGTGTGGTCTTGCTCTTGTATTCTTTTCTGATGACTTGTGTCTGTACCCATGAGCTGATGAAGGTCTTGGAGGAGGTGTGGGGATATGGCGAACCTCTTGAGGAGGGGCACTCTGCGGGCGCGAGACTGGCGACTGAGGACGGTAAAGATCTTTGGCTTCCATGGGTGGGACTGCAGATGCACGGTCAGTATCTGGTAATGGATGATCTCTAGAGAAAACACAGGAAGATTACAAACAATAATTCTTGTTTAATGTAAATATCAACACGTTTCTATTCTAGATTTTTGGTAAAAATTGGTGATGATGTTGTTGTTTTTTTTTTATTGGTTTTTTTCTTCTTTTTTTTTTAATACTTAGAAAAAGGAATCTGTTTGAATAATATTTCACTATCATTTTATTACTTAACCCTATCTTGGACCAAAACAAACATGAATGAGTAAATATACTGAGATTATATAGATAAAGCTTTCAAAAACTGTTGAAACTATTATTTATATTTATCTTTTTGATATAAAATAATTCCAGATTTTAGAAAACTCTATCATAATTAAATTGCTTTATCTTTCATTTTTAGCTTTGTTCAAAATTAAACATACTATGAAATTCAGAACATTAAATAATAATAATGAAAAGATTTGAAACTAACTTGCTGCATTTCTTCAGAGCCTCTATTTCACGTTTCCAGGCCATTGCTGAACATTCATCTCTGAACCTGGCAAGCTGGTCAAGATTGTCTAATCCTTTTTTTATCTCTTGATGCAGCAGAAAGATATCTTCACTCTAAAAACAATAAATGATGATTTTAAAAAATATCTGATGTATTATAATCCTTCTTTACACAACTTTTGTTTCTTCAACATCTGAATAAACAAAAATGAAATATACCACAATAAATCCAACTCACTGTTATTATTATTATTATTATTATTATTATTATATTTTTTAACATTTAATTTTTTTTTTTTTTTTTAACTTTCTTTTTTGACACTTCTTTCTTATTTTAACTAATAAAACTGTCATCTGACCTCATAAGTCTCTGGCTGTTCCTCTGAGGGCTCTTCATCACCATCTTCTGAGTAACTATGGTAACGGCCTCCAGTAATGCGGGCCAACTCAAACAGAAAACGATTGGCCTCTGTGTCATTGCAGTTAAATGATATTGCATGAATTGGTACTTTGTTGCGCATTTGAACTTGAGCTAAGATGGATTTGGGTGGCTACAAGGAAAAGAAAAAAGACTGCATACAAACTGTTGAAGACATGTATATCTGCATGAGTACATAACTGGCAACATTAAAACACAATTAATGGTAAGTAGGTAAAATAATTCAAAATCCAGAAACTGAAAAAACATTTTACCTGGTCAGGTCTACCATCAGTAAGAAGATATATTGCCTGTGTCTGGGGATCATTCATGGCCTGCTGGATGGCAGCATAGGTGTTGGTGGAACCCCAACATGACAAGCCCTGAACCCAGCCCCAGGCATCCTGCAGGTTCTGCTCATTAACATGGATCAGTCTGTCACGCCACACAGACGCTTTTGAGTTGAAACTCACCAGGTTAAACATTGATTTATGGCGAATTTGTTCCTACAAATAGAATATAATTTTAGACAAAAATAATTCATTATTATTTTTATTATTATTAATTTTAATTTTTTTTTATATTCTCTTTAATTATATCTCAGTATAATAATAATGATCATTACAGTTAACATATTGTTTGTGCATAACAATATCAGAGGATATACCCATGATGTGACTCTATGGCCTACTCTTATCAATTAGAGACATAGGATATTTTATTTTCATCTTTCCAAATTACAAGTAGGAAAAAAACTGATGACATTACTGATTAAATTATTTTACCTGCATAAGCACAAACAGCTTGTCTTTGACAAACTGAATACTGGGCTGCATTGAAGCTGAAGTGTCAATCAAAACATAGATCTGATCTTCAATAATACTTCCAAACAGAGCTCGACTGCCTTGTTGTAACCAGTCGATTCTGAAATTAAATTATAAAACTCGGTCCATTTTCTGTAAATATATTGCTGAATTCTCTGTCGTTAATTAATAAAACTTGACAAATATAAAAGCATTAAAAAAAATGAAAGAGCTTCATAATTATCAGGAATTCTTTGCAAGTCACTGTTTTATATTTAGTACTTTTGCATTAGCTGAAAATAAAAATAACATACCCATCTACAAAATATTAATTAATTTCTCAGAGTGAATGCAATTTATAATCTTCCTTGTAAAATATTTTATTAATTCACTTTCTTGGGATTAGTTTAGATATTTATCTAAACCATATGTTCATCCAATGTATTCATTTACAGATTTTTCATTCATCATTCGTTCACTTAACAAAATATTAATTATGCAACAGTTACAAGATGATTGTTTTTGTTATTTAATCACTATAACAGATTAGAATGGTATCTTTTCCGACAGTAAGTCTACTTGTTATTATTACTGATTGCCAGTTACAATGAAACACTGACATCAAGTGATTTATCTACCAGCTATAATAAACAACCATATAATTGTTTGTAATGTTTTATGTTATGAAAAATTCATATTTAAAAAAAAAAACATAAAATAATATTTAAAAAAATAAGTATCAGTAACAGAAAAATTCTAAAATATTGCTCTAAATAAAGAAAAAGAAAATCTATCAATATCAAATTAAGCAACAAAATATAAGAAGCAAATATTATTATTTCACAGCTATTCTATTTGTTTAAGTTTTCTGCCAGACATTTTGTAACTACAGAAACCTCTTTTTTTTAAAGTTTCCAAATCACACTGTATTAATTATATTCTGACTAAAAATAATTCTGTTTCAATCCATTAAAATGTTGCTAAGTATTTCAATTATATATGTGTGTGTGTGTGTGTGTGTGTGTGTGTGTGTGTGTTTGAGATGACAAAAAAAAAAAAATAAATAATGTCAAAATCCTCATATTATTCATTATCACATGTTATATTAGTGTTATTTAATTCTAATACTTGTTCTCCAATCTGGACATTAATAACATTTTATAATAAGAACAACAAGATGATTCTCCATTTTTATTAAGAATCTGGCAACCATTTCTGAACTCACATTCACTGCGCTGTGAAATATTATCATGCTAAAAGCTAAACTGACTAAACTTTCTGTATCAGTGAATTAATTTCAACTCAGTTAGTTGGTGGAAACTAAAATAAAATTATGACTATTTTTCTAAAATGGGAAGAAACTGAATGGAAGAATCAAATGAAACATTGATTATAAAAAAATATATTCAGGTTTTTTAGTTTTCATTTTTCTTCTTTAGTATACTGGGTTTCTTAATTTGAAGAATATTTTTTTTTTATACTGCACAATGAAGTCTTAATTTGAAGAAGATTTTTTTTATACTACACAATGAGGTAATTTTAGCCTATTTAAAAAAATTTCAGAAAAATTTCAATTCTTTGAATAGAGAAAAAAAAAATATACTGTGTATTTTAATAATTTTATGGAAGTTATCTAAAGAAATTTTATCTTGAAGCTCTGTTGATGTTCATAAGCACTATTTGTTAGTGCAACTATTTTGCCTCAAGTGAGAACTAGTTCTGAAAAATGCATCTTACTTCTTCTTTACTGGAGGTAAAAATGACTTGTCCTTTTTCTGAGATTCAAGTTTTGAAAGCCTTTATTGAATAAAGAATTTGATTAATCTATTAACCAGAGGTGACTGTTTAACTACTTAATATCAGTGGACTACAACGACAGAAAGCAATTTATAAATGAATTACCAGATGATCAAATAAAGACAATTTTGTTGTATGCTAAATTATTATGCTGACATAATCAGACATTTATTTTTAATGTGTTACAACAGATGCATAATACTTTCAATTTATTGTACATATAAAGTGTATTCCTTACGAAATGAATATTCAAATATTTAATATAATGTGGAAGGGAAATAATAAATTTTATCCCCAAAAATTTACTTAATAAATTATTAAAATGTTTCTTTTACTTGCAAATTCAATTCAGTATTATATCCACTTTGAAAACACAGTTAAAGATTACATGTAATGATAATAAATATATATTTAAAGTCTAATTAACTCATCTGCAGTATTACTCTACATTCTTTTTTAATCAACATTTGATTTCTGTCTTACTCATTTTATCGTCAGAAAAATGTTTTTGCTGTCTATATGAATTTGTTAGTGCTTAAAATAATAATGTAAGTTCATTATTTACTCTCATTTTTTTAAGTGAATGAACAAATGAATGAATCATAAAAACTTTTCTTCTTTTTATTGAGTTTTTAATCAAATACTGAAATATAAGACAAAAAGAGATGTTACACTTTAACACTATACCATACAAACAATTAAACAAAGTAACAGCTTAAAAATCAGTATACAGAACTGATTAAATGCAAACATTATTATAAATAACATGTTAAGCAGTATAAAATTTATAAAGGGATGAAACTACAGAAATCGTTTATTTGAGAAACACTACCAAACCATTATAAACATTGTGAAATGTAAACCTAAAAAACTGTTTACAAATTTAATCATCATCATCATCATTATCATTATGTCATCAGCATTAATCTGATGATCATGCGCACCATCATTATCATCATTTTACTAATGACAGATCAGGACGATCCACTGAATTACTGGTAATATTTGCTCTGTACTTTTTACAACATTCTCCATCATGCTCCCTATACTGTAAATTAATTAAACTGACTGTCTACCTTTGCTGTATCTTGTTAAGTGCGACTTCCATTTTCTGTTCATAACCTCGATGGACGTCAGGTGTTACATGCACATGGACTTCGCTTCCATCCTTCCAGCGGGCAATAGGAAACTGTTCACAGTATCGCGCATTAACTAGCTTTGGCCGTGTAATCTGAAAAATATATTTAAAATCTTATAAACAGAAAACTGACTATATTAAAGAAAGATAGTTTATACACCTGCATGCACAAATGCACAGATAATAAATTGTTTAAGTTACTAATATTAATAACAAAAATACTGTATTTATGTCTCTGGTATTGCTCCTTGGGTAGGTGCTGTCATATTAAACTACAGCATGTATAAAATGTATATAATGATAAATAAATAAATAATATATATATAATAATAATAATAATAATAATAATGATAACAAAAATTAAGAAAGAATGAAAGAATAATTACAAAGCAAGTAAATATTTTAAAATAAACTTTATGTTTTAGCATTAATAAAATGTATAAGATCAAGTTACAGAATTGTATTTTAATATTATATACAATAATCTTTTAAACACAAATAAAATGTATGTATTAAACTAACAGCATTTGTTTGTGTTCTCTCTGGAGAAGGATCCATCAGTTCAACAACTCCATCTTTGTGTCTGAATGCGACTCCAGCTAACACGTGGTGCAGGTCAAGTTTCTGTGCAGACAGTCCGTATTTCTCCAACCACTCTCTAGAACTCAAACACTCCTCTCTCTTCTCATATCTTTCTACAATTTCTGTTTTCAGTTCTACAAAAACAACAAACAGATTCATTCACTTAATTATTTCATAATGATACATTTGTTTAATATAGTACATGTTTATATACACATGTATATACACATATGTAAATATAAAATAAAAGATAAATAATAATAACCATCTCTTTATATATCAGATATATGTGAAGCATAATTATTTTCAATTTTTTCAATTAGGAAAATGTCTACATTATCATAGGCAAATAACTTCGGGTACAGCTAATGTAAATGTATTAATAATAAAGGTGTGCCAAAATATTCATGCTGAAGTGATAGATCAGTATGGACACTGGTAAGTAAAGGCCTCAGAACATATTGAAATGACTCTGCAAATAAATTAACTAGCCTAGCCACTCTTCTTTGTGTTACAATGGTCCAGAAAATCAATATAATTTTCAAACTATTATGAAGATATTTAATTTTCTTAAAAGAACTTTTTTCCATTCATGAAGCATACAATAACATAACATACTGAACTTCAGCATAATTTTTCGGAATTCAAATAAAAAATAATTATGAATGGTTCATGTTTTATAAAATTTCAATACGTCATTTAAGAATAGAATTTTTATGGGTATTTATATCAATACACCTGATTTTTCATGCAGTTAATAAAAGTAATTCTGTGTTACATCTAACAGTATTTAAATCTGATTCATATTCTTTCACTTTCAACAATTAAAATTACAACATTTATATTCACTTATTAATATGC
Organism: Chrysomallon squamiferum; assembly: GCA_012295275.1. NCBI lineage: Eukaryota > Metazoa > Mollusca > Gastropoda > Neomphalida > Peltospiridae > Chrysomallon > Chrysomallon squamiferum. The sequence continues at coordinate 24,847,952 of CM022670.1, forward strand.
CTATATTCAACTGGTATGGTATGTGTCTAAGTTCAGGACAAACATTATAAAAGGTTTATTTAAAAACAGAAGTCAGTCAATCAATTGTTTGGTTGGTCAATCAGTCATTAATAATAACAAAAACAATAACAATAAAAATAACAATCATAACAATAACAATAATAATAATAAATGCCTTTGAAATAAATAAGGTGCTAATAAATGTATTACAGTTTTGTCAAAAGACAGAGTGATGGATAAATATTTTGAATGATATAGATAAAAGCTGTGACTATTTTTAGCAGGAAATGAACAATATGTGCTTTGTGTGGCAGTAAGCTGAGAATGACAAAAGATAAACTGTAACATGGTGAGATCTGTTTATCTATGTACTTAATATGAGTAACAGTACTCAAGATTATATATAATCCTAGAAAAATGTGTAGATAACAAGTTGCATAATTGTCTTTAAACTTCAACTAAATCAAATTATGAAATATTGACACTTTGTGACATATAAATCACATTTTCATCATCATCATCATCATCATCATCACCATATTATTATTATTATTATTATTATTATTATTATTATTATTATTATTTAATTTCTTAGAAATGTATTTACATGGTCACTTTCATAAATGCAGGATTTTAAACATTGCAAATATATATAGCGTATTTGCATATAAACTACAAGTTTGTCACATACTGATAGCATCACCTACGACAAAGCAATAAAACAGCACTTGAAACATTTATACTAGCAGGAATATCATGTGCATAAATAAAATAAGCATTCAGATAAATAAATAAATAATGAATAGTAACACACACACACACACACACACACACATTATATATATATATATTATTTATTTATTTATTTATCTATACATATGAAAAAATCAACCAGGAAATAAATGAAATAGAAGAAAAATATTTATGTTTTGTAAGATATAAGGATACATAGTAATTTAAAAGATTTTAACAATGAATTACTTGTTGATTTTGTGCCAAAGAAAAATAATGAATGAATTGCATTAATTTCATAGATGTCAATATAGACAAAACTGATTATCACATAACATCTTAAAAAGCTATACTGTGAAAAAAAGATATAAATAGCATAAATGGAAAAGAATAGAAAAACAAAACGATCAAACTCACCCGTTGTTTTATGAATTCCATGTTAAGCAAGTGAAACGAAAGAAAACAAAACAACAGACAATGAAATGTGTATATATATATGTGTTGCTATTGATACATCAATAATCATTATTTATTCAGTATCCTGGTGCTGATAAAATGCATGTCTAATCTTACTGAATCAGCAGAGTAAATCAGACCAGATGGCACTGTGGTTAAGTCTTTAGAAAAGTTTGTATAGGTGCTGGGATCAATTCATACCAAGGTTAAGTGGTTCGATTATATCACTTTATTTTCATTTTTATCTAATATTCCAATGTTGCCATGGTTAAAAAGAATTCAGGCTCCTTGAAGTATACTTGAATCTTCAGTGGATTTAAACAGTGAACACAGATCATGTGACCAAACCACTGAGTTACAGTCTGCCACAGTAATAATAATAATAATAATAACAACAACAAAAAAACAAAACAAACAATAATAAGAATAATAATTAATAATAATAATAATAATAATAATAATAACAATAATAATAATAATAATAACAATAACAATAACAATAACAATAACAATAATAAGAATAATAATTAGTAACAACAACAACAACACTACTTACCAAAAGATTTAGGTTCTGGGGTTTGTTCTATGAGTGCCTGGATTTGGCTCATTATGTTCCGAGCCTCTTCAAGTTCTTCAAATACCAGAACAATGTCCTCTCGAACACCCACTCCTGGAGGCAGTCCACCATACGTCTTCTTCTTGAGAACAATGTTAGCTTTGTTTGTCAGTGGGTCTACAGGCTGTGCTTCGTATGCATCCATTTCCATGACAACTGCATATGCATGAAATCTTCAAAACAAAGAATTGTATTGAAATATGATTCCTCTAATGTTTTGAGACTGTGTATGGTTTTATAACACAAAACTCACTTGTTAGAAATTTTTCTATAAAAGTGAATTGTTGTGAAACAAATTGTAAGCATATTATGGGGTTTTTTGTGTTCTTATTCTTGTTCTTCTTATTATTAATGTCAGGTTAAAAAATGAAATTCTATTACCTTCCTCCGGTCACTTTGACAAAGTCTTTAAGGAACTTGATGGTATCTGCACTATCACAGTTAAAGGAAACTATGTGTATTGGAAGTTTCAGTTCGGTGGAAGAAATCTGTCAAATATAAAGTTATTCGTTATTATTACAAAAACTGTGTGTATATTTGACAAATTAAAAGGATATAAAAAAATAAATGACCACAAAAAAGAAAGAAAAAAGTTTAAGCAAATAAATAAATTTTACAGTTAAATATAAAAAAACCAGTTGAAATGTAAAAAGCATTTTACCTTTTCTTTCAGGAGTTCTCTTGAACTATCTACAGAGGTCCCTTCAGTGAACAGATATATTGCTTCATTCTAAAAACAATACAAAAAAAGAGAATATAATTACAAAACATGTACAAGTTTTATTTTTAACTGAACAGAAAAATAATGGTTATAAGATAAAAATCAGATGCAAAGATTACGAGTAGTTTTAATTTTGAGTTCCATTTTTTCATAAAAATAACACCTATTTCTTTTTAAAAACATCTTCACTACCAGACAAAAATACCTTTACAATAAAGAGATATTTCTGTTTTTTTAAATTATCATTTACTATATTTGATAATAATCAGGAAATATGTTGTTTATCAAAATTCTTAGAGAAGAAAACAATAGTGTTTTTTTGCATTAACATTTTTATTTACCCATCTCCTTCATTTGCATTTCTGCATGCATTACTGTTCTTAATTATCATTTACTAAATTTCACTAACCACAAAACTGTTATGACTTTTATTCAGATTATTAGATATACTAACTACATATAAATACTAAATATATTTACTGCTGTAAATACATAGCATTAATAAATTTTATATTTTCATCTAGGTTTCACCAGATCATAAAAATATGTATTTTCTTTGTTCAAATTCTTCGATTAAAAATGATTGCTACAGATCTGTTATGTATCATTTAGTCTTACATTTTTATCACCGAGGGCTTGAAGAACTGCCTCACATGTGGCTGTCTTAGACACTGCAGCCAGTCTGTCAAGATTCCATATCCACTGTACAGCATTCTCCACAGTGTCGTGAGTGACCGGAACACATTCAGCATTATACATATCCATATCTTCTGAGGCTCTGTAAGTAAATATCTTGTCTACATTATTACTGTTTTTCTCAGAATATACCATTCTGGACATTTAATTAAATATCTTGTTTAAGTTATTAATGTTCAGTGATTTCTTTTGAAAATAAGTTTTCCATTATGTAAATAAACATCTTGCCTAAGTATTACACAGGACAGCTATCTTATCAGGTTCATAAATATATAAATTATGTGTGAGTTATTACATTTAATACCATCTTTTTGAAAAATGTATCTTCCAAAGCCTTGTAGATAAAGTACATGTATAAAATTTAAAATAGAAATACAAATTAGCTGATAAATAGCTTGGAGCTGCAAAATAAGTATTTTTTATACACTAACTCACACAACACAATATAGGGCTGTAACAATGGTGCATATATTTTAAACAGATTAATTTGTTTTTTAATTCAGTAGTGATCAATAAAATATTCTGAAAATTTAGATCAAGCTCTGTGCTTCAATCTGATATAAAAGAAGGATTACACTGATGCATTTTTATTACATTTTAAAATACTTTGGAAAATTCTGTTAGTAATTCCAGATTAAACTACAGAATATTATTCAACAAATGATGTGTTACCGTATAAGATTAAACTTGGCAAGCTGCATGACCTGCTCTCGTAAAACTCTCTCCAGAGCTACCCTGTATTGATCAAACTGCTGAGGAGACATGTTTTTGATGTCCATGACAATAGTCACTGATTTTTCTTCAATCACACCAAAAATGCGTCGACTTTCAGTTGTGAGCCACTCAAGACGACGTCTGAACAAATTACAGGCTTGAGAAAGTCTCTTTTTGATTTGGTGCAATTTTTCTTTACTACCAGTGATCTGTGAAAATGATATATACTTGAGTTGTTTTTCAACTGAAAAGAACCACATTATTTTTTAACTGGGGAAAAAAACTAAAATATAGGGAGTTATGTGAAAAAATTAAAATGGAAAGAATGTGAATATGTGGGGAATATAATAATTACCGTACACTGATATTAAATCTGTAGTTTACCATTGTCCAGATAGGTATGATCATTAAATGTGTTGTTAAACATTATGTCTCTGTTTTGTATCTTATTCAAATAATTCCTAAAATTAACTGTTTGCAGTTCATGTCAGGTTTTCTGATACAACCAGGAAGTATAATTATATAATCATTGTTCAGATTTTTACCCAACCAACACTGCCCATAGCAATGTTGAATATCTCTACTATATAGACTTCTTGTATAGGCAGGCCACATATACAAGTTACTGCTTAGATAGAACTGATTTGTGTCTAATTCCTTGGCTTTTGAAAAAAAAAAGAAAAAAAAAGGGCACAAATTAAAAGATTCATTCTACTAATACTCTTGTGACTCAATCTTTGTAGATAATTTTATTAAAAGATAAAAAAAAGCAAAAAAAACCACATCTATTTTTGTTATGGATAGATGTAAATTGCTTTACCACAATTAACTATTTATAAAACTTCTATCATTCAAAATTCAGATAAATGTATGACTTACATTAAATGTTTTTCCATCAGGACGGAAAATCCTGGAGAATAACCCACCTCCATACCTTGAGCTGATTGGTGACTTTATATGGTGATCATAGTCTGTATTGACAGGAAGAAATTTCATTAATATACTTTTCATAAACTATATATGATATTTGACTTTCTCTGCTTATACATATGTAATAATAAAAAATAATAACAATACAATAATATTCAGAACAATATTAATAACAAGAAGAATTATTTTAATAAAACAAAAATCAAAAGAAAAAGATAAGTTAGTTAATGCAGCCAACAGTATATATATAGATAGATAGACAGATACAGATACAGATACAGATACAGATACAGATACAGATACAGATAAAGATATAGATATAGATATAGATATAGATAGATAGATAGATAGATAGATAGATAGATTCAATGAAATGAAAATATGAAATAAGATTAAATAAATATTAAGTTTAGCAGAAGAGTTGTACCCCAATACGAAATTACAGTGAATAAAAAATTGTGTTGTTTCCTTATTCCATGCAAAGATGCAAAGATAAACCACTAAGTTTACCTCTGTTATCTCTAAATATATTTTTTAAAATAACAATATATCATGCCGACAACAACATGAGAACTGGTCAACCTTTTCTCATTAGTTTTAATGCAGAAAGATCTATAAAAACATGAACCATTTATTAATATTCAGCATGCCTCTAATTAACTTGCTAATGTAATGACTAGAGGGAAAATGTACATTAACTGGACACAGCATTAATGGGTATAAAATATGGAAAGTAATTTGTCATGCACATTACCAAGTGAAAAATTTGTCATTTAAGCAGCAATCAAGTAAAAGTAATGCATTAGTATCAATGAGTGTTTGTTATATGAATATGCATATTTATGTAAGTCTGACAATGTCTTTATATATCTTTGGATGTATGTATGTATGTATGTATGTATGTATGTATGTATGTATGTGTCTCTGTCTGTCTCTGTGTGTGTGTATGTGTGTGTTTGTGTGTGTGTACTGTGTCTGTGCCTGTATGTGTGTCTGTGTCTGTGTCTGTGTCTGTGTCTGTGTCTGTGTACTTTACATATCTATACACTTTCATTCACCCATACTCAAAGAAATATATATTTCTTGTTCATTATGATTTACTTACCATCACTAAGTTTGAATCCTATCTGTGGCAACAAATGTGTTAAAGTAAGTCTGTTTTTCTTCAGCCCATAATTCTGAAGCCATTTCCTTGATCCTATCAGTGGTCGTACATCAAGCTCCCATGTTTCAGGTGGAGTTTTTGACATGTTAATAGCAGGATCTGATTCTCGTCTCTGAGGTGTACCTGTCCTCCACACTCCACTACCATGGCTAATGTCAAATGTCGCTTCTGAAAACAGCCATTAAAATTAGGTTAAGTTTTTTTATAAGACAAAGAAAGAAAATATTAAAGAAATACATAATATGTCTCAATATATTTATGTGAAAGAATATGTCTTTTGGAAAATATTTCAGTTGTATTCTCATTTTATGAGACTGAAAGAAAACATGTAAATATATATATACATAAAAAAAAAACTTGTGGATTAAAACACATACACAGTATCCACAACACACACACATGCAGAAGAAGTATTAATCATGTCAAACTAATTTATCACAAAGAATATTGTATTTTTACCAGATGTTTTAACAATAAAAATATTTGTTTATATTTATTCATTTTTTATGTGTGTGAAAATGTGATAAGTATGATTAGTACTGTTTACATTCTAATTTCTGAGACTGCTTTCTGCTTTAACCTAAAGTTTTCTTATAAAATAACACTGAATTTTTATTTCTTTATTAGGTATATCACCAAAAACATCACCTTTGCAACATATAAGGCATGTTGTTTACACAGCCACAATTTGTAGTTACTGTTGATTAAAGTTTGTATCACTGGCACTGAATCCAGAAATATACTTATGTCATAACAGTATGTACCAGCTAGGTATAAATAAATATTAGCATGTTGGATAATACCTCTAAGTCTTTAGGAGCTGACATATGTATCAATCAACTGGAATCAGCCAATGTGCTTATGCAGTAATTACCAGTATGCTAATCAAAACAGCTGTACATATAAAAATGTTTTGATGTTGCTCTATAGCAAAATATATATACCAGTACATTTATTTATTTATTATTATTTTAATTATTTCAAGGATTTTTCTTCAGTTTTGTATTTTGTTTGTTTTTTGAATATATTACTGATTAATTTACAATTAAAATAAATGAAATTTTAAAAAATAGAAGCATTACATAAAAAAAAAATATCATTATCAAACACATGTTTAGAGAAATAAAGAAACAAAACAAAAACAAAAATATATATATATAATCTATTTAAAATATATACTTAAATAAACTGAGATAAATAACTATATTACCTCTGCATATCTATGAAAACGAATTTAATGAGTCAGCAAATAAATGATTTTGTGAATAAGTGAGTAAGTTTGAATTTCATAGTTTGAAGAGAAAAGCGTAAGATACTATGTACAAAGATCTATACCTCCCCAAACCATGCACAAATGATTCAATAATAAACAGATTTGTGAAGCTTACTTGACATACAAGAACCATTTATCAATAACACAATATGGGTAAGGTTGGTCAAGTTTATGTGAATGTGTTGATGCATTCACTGAAATATATATTAATGTCGCATGCCATAAATTGAAGTGGTCTTGTGTGGGAACAGCTTGATCCTTTGCTGTCCTTTGTATTTTTTACATAAAGCAAATAAATGTGTATGCATGCATATCAGGGATACACAGTAATTTGATAAGTTGAAAATTTGATATACTGTCAATGGTAACTAGGGAAAAGGTGTGATAGTGAATAATGTAATCAAATCCATACAATAGCACTTATTGATTTCTAGTTTTTATTCTGTCATGATCATAAACAGCAACAAAGTTTTACTGAAGTATTGATATTCATTGTCAGGTTACCAAGAAGCAAACTGACATATGTCAATACTGGTTGTTATGCAGGATTAGCTACAGAATCATGTACTTTTTTTTTTTTTTACAATACCATTACAAAATAACAGTCTATTTTCACTGCTAATAAAAAAAAAGAATTGTTTCTGCTTATATATACATCTATAGTAGTAATACTAATTGCAATGATAGTAGTAGTTGTATTAGTTGTAGTAGTAATAGTAATTATAATAATAATAATAATAATAATAATAATAATAATAATAATAATAATAAATAGATAAATAGAGAGACAGATAGATAAATAAATAAATAAATAAATAAATGCAAATGACATAAAAATAAAAATTGCACTGCATATTTTAAAACTGAAAATCCCACCAGACCAATGTTTTATTTTGTACACAATGCATCAGACTGACAGGCTAAAGCAGTGTTGTGGTTTTCACTTTAGTGATAATAACCACTAAGATATGAGTGTACAATTAGTGTTACTACTATGTTAATGTTTCGAAAGCTTATAATTAACATGTCAGTATCATGTACCATGCAGTATGTGGATATTATTTACACTGATTCTAACGAAAAAATAATGCCACTATATGCAACAAATATATAAAACATCAAACTGAGCTAATAATAATGCCACTATATGCAACAAATATATAAAACATCAAACTGAGCTAATAATAATGCCACTATATGCAACAAATATATAAAACATCAAACTGAGCTAATAATAATGCCACTATATGCAACAAATATATAAAACATCAAACTGAGCTAATAATAATGCCACTATATGCAACAAATATACAAAACATCAAACTGAGCTAATAACTGAGCAGTTGTGTAATACAAAGACATATATGGTTGCTGACATTGTTCTCATTTTTGTGGCATCATTTAGAAAAGTGAAAGGTGAAAGAAAGTTCCTACAGAATTAGTTATGGCAACTTTATTATTATTATTATTATTATTATTATTATTATTATTATTATTTTATTATTTTGTAATTAAATTTCTATGTATGAAATAATAAATGAAAAACAAAATTAACAAAACAAGGAACTATCACATTCCAAATATACCAGTACTGTACTTTACTTATTACTTGAAAACAAAATGTATTTAGGCCATATGAACACATACACTATCAAAGACACATTTTTAAGTTATTAGACTGATGACTTCTATCCAGTTTTATTTAAAAGTGTGTGAAAATGATGTAATGTATTGTATTTCATTAGTATTAGTTGAATAAAAGTTAATTACAAGGTATGTTCAGTAACCTGAAATACTTTACAGTTATTTAATTTATAGATAAAACACAATATAATACATCATTGAATAAACAGTATTTTTAAAGTAGCATATAATAATAATACATGCTAAAACAGTAAAAGTAAGAATTTCAGTTATTATGTATACATAACTAGAATTACAAAAATAATAATTGTTTTAGATTGAATTTTCCGAAAGGGATACATTTTTGTTTTGACTTTTAAATTTGCAGACAGGGTATTATATCTGCCCCCTAAAAGATGCTTATTGATTATTTTTTTATAAACTTTCTACACACACTAAAAGGTAAGTGGTTAAATACAGCAAGTAGAAGCAATACAATTCTTCAACATTTCAAGCCATCAAAAAATTCCTCTTTACATCAATGTTAACCAGGGGGGGTACAGGAAGTAATCTTTCCACAGACTGTAGTGCTAAAGTTTGTTACATCTTGAAATACTGCAGATATGATTAATTAAATATTTGTTTCTGTTGCATACATAATATTAATGCATTATTCATTTATTGTGGTTGCTAAGGTATCAAAAATGCATATATCTTTTTTAAAAGATCCAGCAATTCTGAAATAAAAATGTATTGTTTTATTTTATTATCAAAAATAAATATAAAATTTCGCATTCAACTTTGTGTTCGAGTATTATTAATATCAGAAATGATTTTAATATCAGAATCTAAATATCGCGGAAACATTTTCAGATATATTGAGTTGTAAATGATACTGCATTATAATTGCATATTATATATAATATATGCTCTTAAATAATACACCAATAAAGAATACACTTACTTGGTGAATACGCATTTCTCATATATGGATTTACAGAGTAAACTTCGGTTCCCATGTTGCGATTGAAAACTTTCGAACAAATGAAAAATATAAGTTATGCAAATTTAGGTGATTTTCATTCCGAATGAACATCAGTCAACAACAGCTAATTCTCCAATAACACATTCGAAACCATAAGAAATATGCTGTTCAGTGCTGCTAGTGATATAAATAATTGTCTTAACAAAACGAGACATCATCCAGTCCTAACCACCATATTGTATACAGGTGCCCGTTGCTGGGGTGTACACCTTCGAGAAATTCCGTACATATCCGTCAATAATTATTTTGGTAACAAAATATTACGAAAGTATTATCTACAAAACCAGGCAAGTTTATATAATCCAAGAAAAAAAAAGTGTTTAGTAAATAAATAAATAATATTTTATTTAAAAACAAAAGTCATTGTAAATGATAAAACACATCAGGATTTCAATTTTAATTAGTACAATCAATTCAAAATGGGTTGCCAATTTTTAGTTATATTTCTAATCATCGTTGTGTATTACGAAAAGAGAACCATTTTCAACATAGTCGTGTTTAATTTGTATCATTTTTATCTTTTAAATAGAGTTTTACGTGGAAATATAATTATTCTAAACAGTTTTTAAAGTAGAAAGTTCATACAGTATATTAAATTTAGATTGTGTGTATAATATAGCATTCTTGTAATTACAAATTCACATGTTTTGATGACGTTTTTCACGAATAGGTAGATCCAGGCTGTGAAAAAAAAAAAATTATTGACGGAAAAGATGGCTCCGTTACCGATTCGGGTGTGTTTTGCTGCAGTCAGATGGACACCAGTTGTGTTTATCACAGCTATTATTTTTTGGTCGTATTATGCTTATGTTGTTGAGATGTGTATCTGTAAGTGGTTTAGCGTTTCTTTTCTGAAAATAGATATGTTCTCTATCAATTGTTATACTTTAAAGCTAAATGAAAATGCAAGTAACTGTGCAGTGTGTTATAGAGTGGAGTTGGAGATGACAGCGATGTCACATATAAATACAATATTGACACAATTTAGTAATGGACTTGATTATATAATATAATATAAATCTTAAACGATAATTACCCCTGCAAAGCGATTTAAAGTAGAAATAAAATTAATTCAGTAATTTCTTTGGTTAATCACTCATCATTGTTTATTTCGAAACCTAGTAGTAGAACGTAGTAGAGTAATATTATTTTATCACATACATAAAACGATACATATTAAAAGATTGACTTTAGGGAACGAGTAAAATAAAGTGTAAATCAGTTATTATAAACATTATAGATACTTACTGGATGATGTAACATTGTAAGCAGGAAGTAATTGTTGCCAGGTCTAATAGTGATAAGTAAACTAATCAACTATAGGACCTATGAGAGTAATTTATTAATTTTATTCTAAACTGGATGTCAGTGACCTAGCATTGGACAGCCTATGTATAAACCCAGTAGAAATACACATTTTCAGATTAATTAATAATTACAAATCTTTAATATTGCCTCCTGACACATTTGGCTTTGATTAACCACGATGACTCAGCAGTCCTCAGTATGTGGTTCACAAATTCATAGATGTGTTTTTTCTCAGAATACTGCTATGATTTGTTCTTTTGATGGTAGAACAAATATAAAAATGGTCATGTTGGATATATTGCTTTGTCAAATCAATTAATTTTGTCTTTTTATATCATTATAGTGGTTCTTGTTTTTAAAAATAAAAATAATAAAAAACTGTATATGTAGTTAACCGTTATGATACATTCCATGTTTCATAGTACAAATTACTTTATTTTGATCATTTATCACAGCAATACATTGTTCTGAACCAGTTTGGTTGAAATGATACTATTTGACTTTTGGTAACCTAAGAAGTTAAGTCCTTTAGGGTTGAGTTAAATATAAATCAATCAATTGTTTTATTTAAAGATTTGTTATTATTTCATGAAATACTGTGTAAATAAAAAATATATTTAAATTCCAGAAAGGATTCTTCAGTTTCATTTTTGAATATTATATGTACATGCTTGTAATGAACATAACCGATTTGTTTGTTAGAAAAATATTTATTTTTTTATTTTTTGAAACAACAGAAAGTATAGTCTGAATTACTGTTAATTTCATTTGTGAACACCATAACACTGTTTTGTTATTTTCATTTCAGTTTCTGTTCAGAACATAGCAGAAAAAGGTCAGTATTTAATCATCAAATACTTTTATTAATCATTTTGCTCATTTCATCTTTTCAAGTTTTATGCTTTCTGTCTTACTTTATTGTAATTTATGTATTTCAGTTTGAAATGTATCTATACTGTTAATATTTTAATGACAGTTTAAAACAAAGGCATAAATAGCCCAAGACCTTAAAAGATGATGCCATGTGTCCATTGCACTGAAAAACTGTTACGTTTTAATCAGCTGACCATTATGTCACTATTTAGGCTGATTCAGATATGTCAAAGATTTCCAAGTTGATGATTTTATGACAGGGGTCTTGTGTTTCTTCATGTAGCATGTGTATGTATGACTAAATAGTATTGTTTATGGTACCAGCAAACTCAAAAATTACGCATCTAATGAAATGTAAAGCCAAAATTATTGTTAAATGAGTATACTAGCTGGAATCATTGCCAACCATTAGCAAAGATAAGCCAAAAAAACAATATAGACCTATCTTTGGCAGAGAACCAGCAATATCCACCCATATATCTTTCTGAGGTGTTTTCCACCACAAGATACTTGGGCTAAGGTCTAGATAATACGCAAGTATTTAAAAAATTTACAGATTTAAAAAAAAAAAAAATTGGTTTTAAATTTATATTTTTAGTAATTAAAATATTTTTTTATTAGTTTTTAATCATGTATTAGTATTATTCACAGTCATTGATATAATGACAGGGTTTTTTTTGTGTTTATATTTTTCAGTTATTTATCTATTATTGTATCATCCTATATTCATATTATTTACTTGGACTTATTGGCAAACGATATTTACTGCTACTGGGACAGTTCCAAAAGAGGTAAATTAAATATTTTATTTTGATTATTATAGAAATAAATTCATATTGACAAAGAATTCTTGTTGTTAATACATATGTTTTTGTAAATGACATCTACCAATTCCAAATAGATTTATGAGTATCTCTTTTTCTCTCTCACACCCCTTTAAAAATAAAACATTTAGATGAAATAATAATACACATATTTTTATTCTATGTTTATTTATTTATTTAAATTTGGTTTTTTTAAAGTAGTAACATGGTTTTGGTTATTTTATTTCATTTTATTTTATTTTATAATTTTTTTTTTTTCAGTTTTATTTGAGCAAACATGAGGTAGAATTGTTTGAACGCGAAACAAACGAAGATCGACAAAGGGAAATGCTTATACAGTATGGACGTAACCTGCCTATTTTGAATCGCACTGTCTCTGGATGTATGTCAGCCTTTACTATAATTAATTCCCATTTTCACAAACCAGCATATCCCATTTCGTGTGATGTTTTATCTTCATATCAGCTAGCATCTTTTCATACAATAACCTGTTCTTTACTCTTTGCCTTGGTCAGCTTGAAAACACTGGCTGATGTATACCTGCTGTTCAGTCAGATTTAGAAATCTTCAAACTTAATTTGCCCAGTGTGAGAAAACAATAAGTGATAAGCTGGTTTGTGGAAACATGGGTGAATTATTTTATAGCTGTTATTTTGTTTTATTACTTTAAAATTATATTAAAATTAAAAATGTCTATTAATAACATTATGGAATTCAGATAAATAGGTTTTTATTAATTCATTGCCATTATTCATTCATTTTCATATTTACAGATGAATCAGTGAAATTGATTGTATTTTTAGTATTTGTTTAAAGTATCAATATTTAATGCACTGTAAAGTTTAAGTTTAAAGGAGAATGTAATATGTTATTTTATTATTAATTTGCAGGTCCTAGATATTGTGATAAATGTAAATGTATTAAGCCAGACAGATGTCATCACTGTTCTGTGTGTGGCGTGTAAGTTGTACAGTTTTATCTTTTTTTTCTTTTAAATATAGAAATCTAAATAAATTTTCAACATAACCATGCTGACAGAGTAGATTTAAAAAAGATTACAATGTATCTCGTGATTTCATGACTTTGACGTATTATTCATTTTGGTGTAAATTTGACAGGTTAAAAAGAAATTAATTGATTATAAACTGTACTGAAATTTAATGGGTCACACAGTGTTCAATATCTATCAATAAAAATTTGAAAAAATAAAAAACATTTGATATATTTTCAGTTTTGTCAAATTTATATTTTTTGGTTATCTAACTTTCAGTAATTACTTGGTTTGATCATGGATAACTATGATACATACAATAAAAACACATTTTTGCAACACCCCAATCATATTGTTTGCTTTGCTTTCTACATTCAGTGGAACAAAATTTACTGAAAAAGCACTCCTGTTTGAATTCATATATCATTTGCCATTTTGATCTTTGCTGACATACCTCAAACCAATGGAAAGCTCTACCATTGCACTGCATGATGGTATAGCAAATGTTTTGAAATATTGGCAGTTTCCATGAATTATTGGCTAGAAAAGGGGGCCAAGCTGTCTGAAAACTATGTCAGCTGAGACAGTGTTGAATAAATGCTAATGATTGCTAAAATACGTCACATGATTGTAAACCTGTGATTCTTTGTTTATTTCTCACCATTGTTTATGAAATTTTATCTGCTGTTTCATGGCTATTTCACACAAACTGATACAATTATATTAGATTGTAAGTGAAAATGTGAAGTTATTTTCAGGAAAGGTCTGAGACATAGAAAAGATCAGCTTCAGTGTGCTTGGGAGGCTCTGAGAAAAATAAAATTGGACAGTAATATTGTATAACTTCAGTTTTCTCAACTGAATGCTTTTTGCATAGATCTCAGCAAATGTCCAACAAAATCTTTTGAAATTTTCATTACTGATAAAAAAGGGAGCAGAAAAAATGTTTATGATACAAAATTGTTTGTTTGTCATTTATGACTTTTTAAGAATGACATTTAAAAACTATTACACACAATCAAAAAAACCCAAAACAACAAAAGTTCTGTTAAACATGCACATATATCTCAAAACTGTTTACTTGCAAAATCTGAGTTATGGAGATCTAGATTTTGACCTGAAACCAGTGAAATCAAACCTATGGCCCCTTGCAAGTTTTTGACCAAAACAAAAATTAAAAATTAAAGAGTTTTTTTTTATTTTTTATCTCTTTTCTAATATATAACTGACATTGTATCAAAAGTTCATGCAAAATCTGATAATAAGTATAAAAAATAAAAAAATAAATAAAAAATTAAATAAAATGATTTCACCACCAAGTGTCCTTTTAAATTAAAAAATGAAAGGTGTATGCAAATACCTTTAGTTATAACTTTTGTTGACAAATTTTATAATTTAAGCTAATGACTCATGTCTTGTGTCAACTAACACATATTTTACAGTCATAAAAGTTTATATTCAGAGTTCAGTATAACAAATACTTAACCACTTTCTAGCATTATATTATCTTTTTTTGAAAATTCTTTAAAGAATTGTATTCATTCTTTCAGATGTGTTTTGAAAATGGATCATCACTGTCCATGGTATGTTTTTATTAATTATTATTATATTTTTATTCACAATTTTTTTCTACTTTCTTTTTTTCTTTTTTATTTATTTTTCTTTTTTTCAAGTATTTTAACTTTTATGCCAGTATATATTATTTAGCTTTTTAACATTATTATCATAATAATAATAATAATAATAATTAAAACAAATTATGTACTTTATTACATGATTTAAATATCTAACATAATTCAGGTGTTTTGGTGGGGGTTTTTTTTTCCCATACTATTATTAATAAAAGATTTGATTGAACTAAGCTAAAATATTCAGATTATGTTTTCAAGACAGAGCATGCCTTTTGACTGATTCTGATTTGATGACATCTGTTTTGTTTCAGGGTCAACAACTGTGTGGGATTTACCAACTACAAGTTCTTTATTCTTTTCTTGGGTTATGGTCTCTTCTATTGTCTATTTGTAGCAGCTTCCAGTTTAAAATACTTTATAGAATTTTGGAAGGTAGGTTTTGTCTTTATTATTATTATTATTATTTATCTTAATTAATTATTACATTTCTACTTTTTTATCACCATCAGTGAACTTTTTTTGTATTTTGTATTTTTTTATTTATTGATTTTCAGATTGTTTTTTTTTTTTTTTTTTATATTATATATATATATATATTTTTATTATATACTAATACTTTTCTGTATGGGTTACATTAAAAAAAAAAAAAAAAAAAAAAAAAAAAAAGTTTCAGCATATAAGAAACAACAAAATGAACATACTTTCATTTTTAATTTTAAAAAATTAAATTTTAAGCTTTTGTTATTTGTTTTAATTCAAAGTTATATTTTTATTTCAGGGTGGAATAGGCACTGCTGGTGCTAATCGCTTTCATATTTTGTTTCTGTTTTTTGTTTCTATAATGTTTGGTATCAGTTTAATATCTTTATTTGGATACCATTTATACTTGACTTGCAACAACAGATCTACTTTAGGTGAGTAACATATACATCATAGCTCTTCAGTTGCTTTAAACCATCAACTAAAATTAAATTGTAGTGTATTGTAACTGGGTCAAATTATTAATGATTCATTTCATTCAATAAAAATGACAGTTTTATTTTAGGTCATTAAATGATGGTTTAATCAACCTTTTCATAGAATTGTTATCTTTAATCTGCAATATTAAAGAAATGATGTCTTAGTTTAAATATATTGCATATTATACCAAGTGGTAGTTACTAAAAATGTCTTTCTCTTACATTTAATTTAATATATTTTTTATATATTTGTTAATTTATTCATTCATGCATCATCCATTCATTCATTCATTCATTCATTCATTCATTCATTTATTCATTTATTTATTTATATTTCGTATCCAGAGGCATTCCGAGCACCTATATTTCAAAGTGGTCCAGATAAAGATGGTTTTAGTCTGGGCCGAAGAGGTAATTTCCAGGAAGTATTTGGAGATAGAATGACACATTGGTTTCTACCAGTATTTTCTAGGTAATAATGCTAGCATTAACTTTTTTCTTTCATTTCTTGATATCTTTGGATCTAATCTTTTATTACTGGTTGATGAATAAAATAAAATAATTAAAAGAATTTAATGGTGGTTAATGTAAACAATTTTGGACAAGGATTGCTAATCAGATTATATGTTACAAATTTTATATCCATATTCATTTTCTAAGTGAAGTTTATTTATTAAAATTATGATTCACATTAATGGTCATGAATATTAAATAACATTTTTATTTTAATTGAAAAATCATTGTTATATTTGAACTTTGCATTGAAAAATAGAAATGAAATGCATCATAACATAATAGAAATTAAATAGTTGTAGGGTGAGAATAAACTGATTGACTATAGTGTTTATTGTCTAGGAAACTGGATTTAAGAAGAATATATTGTTATTAAAGTAATGTCTTTTTCTCTCTCTTTATTTCATTTGTTTGTGTTTTTTCTTTGGTCTAAAACGGTTCTTTCAAAGTTAATTTTGGGGTGTTAAAAAATACATTTTTGATCAATTTTGAAGAGGGGATGGCCTAAGAAAGATCATTATTTAAATTATAATAAAAAGAAAGAAAACTGCACACTGATTTGAAAAATTTAGTATAACTCTTAATGAATACTGGAGATTAAATAGTGGTTTTATGTCTGTTTTTACCGTTTTATTTTAAATGACTACAAGTTAAATTATTAATATATTCAAAAATATTGATATACTTTCATTCATTGTTAAAAAGTATAAGTTTATAACATTTCTTTTATTTGAGAGTTAAGGATTTTTAATGATTAACATCATAGTTTCACAGGTGAAGTTTGTGTATAAGTGATACTACATGTTTGTAACTCATGTTTGCTGTTATAGCCTAGGTGATGGGGTGTCCTTCCCGTCTCGTCTTCCGACCACTATGAGTTATCAGACTATGGGCAACACCCCCAGGTTAGCGTTTTTCATATGCTGTAAAACCCTTTGTTTGCATCTTTTTTCTTTTCTTTCTCATTTCTTTTTTTTTTTTAAATTAGAAAAGAAAAAAGTAAAAAGAAAGTACTTTTTTTTTCATTTTTTTTTCTGCTGAAATAACATGGGCACAGTGTAAGTTGTTAACAGAGTGGTGTTTGTGTGATTAATAGTGTATAACTTAATACATGTGACTAAAGATCTCAGCAAGCCCTTTATACCAAGATAAACAAATGTAAATAATAACATACCTGTTAATTCATTTACACTTTTACTTTATATATACTAAAAAAAATAGCTTAAAAATGGTAAACGAAAAGTGAAACCGATTATAAAAATGTTACAGACTTTAAAAACCCTATTCTTATGAAATTAATTAAATGTAATTGTCATCATTTATTATTATTTTCATTCACCATCACAACCAGTTTGGCATCTAACAATCACAGCTTAATTTTGTTGATAAAACACTTGGTGTTTCCACATTTTATATACTTCCTTACAGCTGCCTGTTAAATAATGAAAGACATTAATATTTTGTTTACGTTTCTGTTTTATATTAAGAACAGAAACAATTTCTTTTGGCTTAGACACATTATACATTTTGAAGTTTAGTTTTTATAGAAGCTTTGTATCAGTTAACTTTATTTTTGTAACAGCATTTTTAAAGAGGAGTGTGGGTTTTAATTTTTTTGTGCTATAATTACTAAATATATCTTCTGAGATATTGAATGTAATCTGCAGCTAAAGTAATATGCATCCTGTTTAAATCTAATTCATGCAGGTAAAACAAACAAAAGCTTAGCAGAAGGCAGCAGGGCTGTTCTATGCGTGCAGTATGTGTGTGTGACTTCATCTTTTGAAATAATTTAAAAATTTAAGATACTTTAAAATAGTTTTGTTTTCTTATAAAATTAGTCTAATCCATTTTAAAATGTACATTTTGACAGTGAATTAACCAAGATATAAATAAATACCTAGAAAATGGGCTATTTTGACTGAATCTTTTAGATTGTTTTAAAAAAGAGAGAGCATCAGAGTGAGAAATTAATTACCAGATTAAATTAAAAAATAATAATAACAAAGAACATTTTACATGTACACACACACACACACTATTTAAGTACAGCTAGCTCAGTTGGTCTTGTCCAGTATTTTGCAAGTTATGGTTTTGGGATAACTAATAACATTATTTGTTGACAGTAATTATTTATTAGTACTTCGAATACATTAGTACATGACAGCAATATATTGCATTATTGCCAAGTTATAAGTTCTCCTTGCCAGTATGTATATGGACAATATGATTTTTTTTTTTTTTTCTTACATTTTTAATTACTGGGGTTATTATATAGAACACATATTTTGCATATCCAGGTTCTTTTGTCATTGGAATTTTATTAAATTTTTAACCATAATTTATTTATTTATTTATTTATTTGTTAATAATAATAATAATAATAATAATAATAATAATAATAATAATAATAACAAACAACAACAACAATAATATTTAAAAATAAATAAATAAAATTAGTATAAATTTTATTGGTTAACCTGTTTCAAATGTAGCTAATTTTCATTCAAATGATATTTATTGATACTGAATAATTGATTATAAAGTCTATTGAAAATAAATTTCTCATTGTATTCTGGCAGGCAGTCAAACAAAACACGTCTAGAACAGATCAGAGTTAAATAAAATTACTGTATAATAATAGAGAAAGGTAATTGAGTATTTTAACTGTTTGTTTGTACATATTATATTTTTGTAAATTATTTTTAAAATTATGATTATTAATCCATTTTTACCATTTTATTATTATTAAATAATGTTTTTTTTTTTTATTATTTTATTTGTTTATTATTAAATATTATTTTAATGTTTATTACATATTCATTTTTTGGGGTTCGTTGTTTTACATGACTAATTAGTTTTGATTGTAGCTATTAGTTTACCTACATGATGATTCATTGGGTAAATTTTGTACAGGAAAATAAAATGAAATATATATATCTTTATTTATTTTTTTTTTTTTTTTTTTTTATTAATTTGTAAAAACAAAAAAAAAAAAAAAAAAAAAAAGAAAAGAAAAAGAAAAGAAAATGAACTAAGTGTAGAATTTTCTGAAAAACAGAGTAGTTTTTTTGTTTAAAGTTTTGATCCCCCACCAAAAAAAAAAAAAAAAATTGAGCAAATGATTCAAAATGTTGATATTTAAATTCATTTGTTTTTGAAATGTTTCTTATTTTATTTTCATTTGTTTTTGTTTCGGCATTGAATTATAACATCAGCATGTTCATTTATGTCTTTATTAAAAATATTTAACATACTAAGAATGATTTATATTGCTTTTTTCATCTGTTATTTTGTTGAGAATTAATATTCTTATACTTGTGCTTGATATATAAAATAAGTATATTAATTAATTATATAATTACAGAAAATATATTTATATAACACAGATCTGTTAATGAGAGAAAGAAAAAGAACAAAAATGCAGAAGGATTATAAAGCCTTGAATTGTGTTAAGCATTTTGTATAAACTACTCCTACCATTGACTATATACTGAAAGATTATTGTGCCTTTTTTTTTTTTTTTTTTTAACTGGAAGGACACCTCATTACAAGTTTTATTTTGTTTAATGTTGTTAATAATATGGTTCATAGAATACTGAAGGTTTTATGTATTTTTGAAAGTATTGAATGTAATATTATTTGTATTTCTTTTTATTTATTTAGTTCTTTTTTATTTTTATTTTTTTTTTTTTTTTTGGTTTGCATAGTAAAATAGACATGCAGAAGCAGTGAAACGACAACAAATTGAAATGTTTTTTTATGTACTTGTTAATAATTCTTGAGCTATTATTTAAATGTTTTTGGTTAACAGTTTAGGTGATGGTTTGAACTTCCCAACTAGAACAGTGGATCTGGACTCTGATGATCTTCTGGGGCAGAGACAGAGGTGGATGGAAGAAGGGGACGATGACATGACAGGTAAGATTCTTACTGTTTATATCACCTGCTCAGCCGTTTGTCACATTCCCTGAGACAATAAATGTATCTGTATGTTTTAAGACTAAGATAACCTTTCATGTGGTTTTGTTTTACCAGCCGTTTTTCATCTTGCATGTAATTGTGAGATCTGTGTGGTAACTGATGTCAGTTTAAATATTGCATTAAATCTGATCCAGTTAAATAATTACATTAATTTAAATCGGTTTAAATATGTTAAGTCTTAGATTATAATGCTAATTTAAACAGTTTTACATAATGGGTTTAAATGTGTTAATTTAACTCTTTAGTGCTAATTTAAATCAGTTTTGCCAGAAAATATATTTTGTGTTTTTAACACAGAGATTAGTAAGAAAGACTAGTATTTCAGAAATACTAGTTAAAGCATACTCTACTGGTATGAAAAAATAGTCTAAATATGTTCTGAAAACTGACACATTGTTTTATTTGTCCTTTGCTATCCAACCTTGATTAATAATGCAGTGTGACTACAGATGAGAACAGTTCAAAAATACCTGAGCAACGTCATGTTTCTCTAGTCATGACATCATGAAATGACCTGTTTGCTCAGGTTTCTTATAGTTTTGTCAGAAAGAAGTAACCTGTTAGACCTCCACTTACACAATGATACCATGGCTCTAGTGGATAAAATGGCAGCATTCATTTTTGTTTCATTTTTTTTTCAGTACTGTTATTTTACTATCATGCTTTCTTATTATATTAGTGATGATAGGCTATCCTAAACAATAAACTAATAACACAAGAAGTAAAAATAATTTTATTAGGCCATTTATTTGTGCCACTAATATTACACTTTTAATTCTGTCTAGAGAAATAAACTGTTTAGTTTGATTGTACCTCTATTCTGTGGATTGAAGTAATGAAGTAAATAATAAGTATTCATAAGATAACCAACCTATGATGTTGTAAATTTCTATCATTGGTTACATATTGTATGATATTGCTTGTGTTGAGCAATAAAAAATAATAATTATGTCACTGTCAACAATTTAATATATTTTAATAATTAGCCAGGACTTAATATGTGTAAATTTCTGAATATTTGTATAATATGTCTAGTGTTTTATGTTAATATATTATTTACTTGGTCTGTGATTATGAATGTTGTCCCTGTATTTATGAAATGGTCTATGCTTGTTTCAGGCAATATTGTGGGCTCACAGAATCGGCTTATTAAAAACTGACGTTGCTCGTATGTTCTCATTCATATATATATATATATTGTTGTTGTTGTTGTGTTGCTCCCAGCATGCTGTTTTGTTTGCCTGGCTTTCATTTGAAATTCTTACATTAGAAAAGTTTATTTAAAAATAAATAAATAAATAATAATGATAATGATGATAATAGTAATAATAATAATATTAATCAGATGTTTGCTCTCTTTTCAACTTCATATTTTATTTCATAAAAAATTACTATAAAAAAAAAAATAATTTTTTTATTTTTATTTATAACATAGTTTCCAAAATATATATCTTCAGTTTTTATTAATATATAAACTGGAATGTGGAAAATGTAATTTCATTTTCTTAAATTAATACATTATTTTCTTAAAAGTATTTCTATGCAGCTGCTTTTTCCACAAAGTATCCTCCATTTTTCTCCATATTAATAACATATGATACATAATCATTTTATTAATTACTCTTCATCAATTATAAATACTATTGTTAGGTAAAGCTGATAGGTGTGCTTGTTAAAATACATTTTCACTAAGAGTACCCAATATAAAATAAATTTGCATTGCATTATTTAGCAGACATCGATTACCTGCCTGGTTAATTTTAATGAGGGAATAAAACTTCATGAATTCAGTGCTTATCCAGTGATATTTCGGCCAATAAAAAATATGCATATGAATTAGATTTAAGGATGCTCAGGTGTGAATGTTTATAATTTCAAATTTTAACAAGGTTTCACTTACAAGACTGAACTAAAATGTTTTAACTTCAGAACACTAACTGCTTTTATCTTTTTTCTTTTTTTGTTTCTTCTTATGAACATTTTCTTCCTTTTATTTTGAAGATGAAATTTAAAATAATTTCTTTAGAAGAAATTGCATTAACTTCTTTCTTTTACATAAATATATAATTATTATATTATGGGCATATATATTTCCCAAGCCAACTTATTTGCTTTTATAAAACAGTTACAATTATTTTAAAAGCTCTTAGTAAATATTAGTTTACAGATGTTACAAAATCAAAGAAAATGCTTCAGTAGAGTTAATGTTGTGCTTTACAGTGGTCTGGATTTGTTTTGTAAAGTAAAACTAAGATGATGAAAATATAAAATAGTTCTAACTGAATTTTCTTAGTTAATTAGAAAGTAAATGAATGAATTAGTTAAATTATATATTGGTTCTTTTTTCTTTCCTTCATTTTGTTTTTTAACTTTTAATTTTTTGTTATTATTTTTTTATTTTTAAAATATATTGTATTATTATTGTTGTGGATTTTAGATTTATAGGAAAAATAAAATAATGCATGATAAAGTAATATATATTTACAGTTGTAAAAACCAGATGTACAATGAGTATGCAATGATCACAGATGTTACCATTTTAAATTATATCATTATATAATCATTAGCCAATAAAAATTAAAACAAAAGAAAAACAAATAGTATAATTTGTTTCATATTGTTTGTTGTCACTGGGATTAATAAAATGAACTGTAAATTATAAAATAAGAAATAGTAATGGGAAAATGTAGATAATTAAAATAACTCTTTTACAGGTAATAATTCTGTATTTATTATAAAATGAAAGTAAAAATTAGATTCCCTTTGACAAAC
This sequence comes from Chrysomallon squamiferum, assembly GCA_012295275.1. NCBI lineage: Eukaryota > Metazoa > Mollusca > Gastropoda > Neomphalida > Peltospiridae > Chrysomallon > Chrysomallon squamiferum. The sequence goes on from CM022670.1 coordinate 24,871,778, forward strand.
CTCTTCTATCATTTATTTGTTTAATTTCAGGTGCTGGTCATGAGAACAAGGGTTTGAGGTATGCTTAGAGGCATGTTACTTAAAATATGATTATTTGAATGAAGCAGACCCAAAGACACTATGGTCAGCTGTTAGGTGATGCTGTATTGCTGGAATTTACCAAGCTACTGTGAAAAACAAATTCTCATCTTCACACCAATCTACTGCTCTTTACATTTTTATTTTCCAGCTGTAAACTGTACAATTTTACTTAAATTAAACATCCATTATTTGTTTCCTTTAAACTTGTTAATGTACAACATGGAAAAGAAAAGTTTTAAATAAGCCACATTTAGCCAATGGACGTTAAATTCTCTGATGTATGAATTGGAGCATCAGTGAATCATACAAACTTCTAATGAGTAAAATTATGATTAGTATATTTTAAATTAATAAGCACATTCATTATTTTGTTTTCATTGAAACTGTGTTTTTCTGAATGGAAGACAAATTATGCTGAATTTAGCCACTGGATGTCACATTGGTTAAACTCGGAACTACAGCACTTGCTGAATCTGGAAAATAATGTTTATAAATATTAAATCTTTGTACTGTGTCAGCAATTAGAACATTGCAGACTTTTATCAGATTCTAGTTTTAATTGTGAATGGACCTAATAATCTGTCAGATCTAGAAGACAGTGCCCAGCAGAATGATGTGTTTGATATAAACAGTTCAGTATCCATATATATATATATAAGATTTTTCATTGATTTATCATTATTAAGAATGGTAAAAACCATAAAGAAATGCTTAAAATGATAACGTTTTGTTTACAAATTAATTATATTCATTCTGATTGATGTTTTGCATTCTGTTTTGTATTTAAAATATTTAAGCTTCATACTAGTTCCTATATATACATTTTTACAGCTTAATGTACTGAGTATCATTTTATTAAAAAGAAGATAAAGGATAGCCACTGTTCTATTTAGCAAACTTTATTTTGTTCCATTTGTGTCAAATTAGTTTCATGAATTCTTCTTTTCATGCATTTAAAAATAAAAAAAATTCTTGCCTTAGATTTTCAGGTATAAAATTGTAAAACAAGATTTTTATAATTTTTGTTGTTCATTTTTTGTTGCTTTTTTTACCTGGTTACGAATGATCATTATTAGAATTTTAAAGTTTATTTATGATGTGTAGATACCATTTTTATTATGTAAAATTATAGAGTTATCAGGTTCATCTATGGAGGCAAAAATGGTGAAAGTTCCTCTTTTAACAGTTGTTCTGAAGAGCATTTGTAAAATAAAAATTAAAATGTAAATAAATTAGCAAATTAACAAACAAAAACAAAACATTTAAATTGGAACCACAGACTATAATAATTTACATACATACAAAACAGAATTAAAGTTGATATAACAATTAATAACAAACCAAAAGAAATATAGATATGTAAAGAAGGTAGGCTTTAGCAATTTATAAATTATATATTATTAAATAACAATAAAAAAAAAAATAAAACAAAAGCAATATGTATATATAGATTAAAAGTTTAGCATATTACATTAATCATAATGATCAGATTAATTCAAGTTGTCTCTGTTTTTTTATATTTATATATTTATTTATCACTGATGTAAATGAAAAGACCATTTGAATGATTTAGGGAGCATTTATTGCAAAACAGTGAAATTGTCAAAAATTTATTTTTTAATCAAACATAATTTCAGTTTGTATATCATCAAAAATCAACAGATAAGCAATGTTTAATGTTTTAATTGCAGTAATCATTGTTAAAAGAAGTGATCTCTTGTATATTTTGTTCAGTTAAAACAGGTACAAATGTATACTTATAATAAAACATTGACTGCTTTATAAATATTGAGAGGAAAAAATCTTAATATTTCCATTTTTACATTACCTGTTTTCCATTTCTTTAATTTACTCATTTCAGAAATATTAAACTGAATTTTACAAGTTAAAGAATATTTCTTACAATGGAGATCAGTTTGCAAGTCTTGGGAAAGTTAATACATTTGAAGTGTATCTGTTCTAGTACGAATGAATTTTCCAGGTTTTTATTTTATTGCTTTGGGAAAACTATTATTATTAATAACAAAGTATGATTTAAAAAAAAAAAAAAAAAAAAAAAAGTACAGTTACTTAATAATTTAAACACTGCTATTTGATCTCATTGCATCATTTGGCTGAGGAAAATCCCTATATTTTTTCTGCCTGTGGCAGAAACTTTCAGCAAAAATCAGTCCAGCCTGTATGCACTGACATCAAGACTACTGTAAAATTCCATCTGTCTGTTTAGTTATTTTACAATATTATTAGTTAAGCTTGATGGAAAAATTGAAATAAAATATGGAGAACATATTTAGATGATTTCTTTGAACCACTGAAAGTACACATCTGTGTCCTGTTAATTTTTTGTGCCTTTAACTCTGAATAGCAGATAGTTACAGATGCTGAATTATTTAATAAATAAAATATGGATTTAGAAACAAATAAGTTTAGGTTACATTTATGTTCATAAAGCAGAGTAAACACACTGACATTTGTATGTATATATTTATGTGTGTGTTTTATATATACATGTAAACACAATATTTTTAAAGTAATGTATTTATAAAACAATGAATCGTGCTGGATGTGTTAAAAACATATCATGTGTAGTGTTTTTGTAATATTTATTGATGTGAATTACTGTGTATTTCTGTGATATTTATTTTATTTTTTTTTTTTTTTTTTTTTTTCAATTTATCACATCATCAATGCTGAAATGTTACCAGAATATTGGTAAATTAATTTATCTACCAGTGAATATGGAAAGGTTCATCATAATGTCAGTACAGAATCTCAGTGTTTTATGTAACATCAAGTCTTGTAAACATTCAGAATCAGTATCATGATAATGTCAGCTCAGTATCAGTAAGATCAGTACTTATACTTTGTTAAGAAAATGTGATAAATTATGAGATTGCATTTTGTCTCATCAGTTAGACAGCCTCTCCATCTTCAAATAAATGTGCACAGAATCTGCAGTTTTTAAAGAAATGAAATTGTTTAATTAAAATTCACACACACCCACACAAACACAGTGAAAATAAATATCAATCATATTTCATTTTTCTTCACTGTCTTAGCTTGTCTTGTTACCTCACTGAATTGTTAATATTATTTATCTTTATTGTGTTACATCATGAAGTATTTTCAGATTTTTTGTTATGTTTGTGTATTTAATTAATAAAAGCACACAGGTGAAGACCATTTAGTACTGTTTTATGTATTACAGTATCCATGTCAGTTTAATATATAACTCAGTAACAAAATGACAATCTTATGAGCTTTATAATATCTCGCAGTTGTGTCAAAAACAATTCTGAACAGTTCAGAGCAATATTTAAAAAAAATTAAATTAAAAATTAAAAATTATATTTTATTAAAATTATTATTATTATTATTATTATTATTATTATTATTATTATTATTGGTATTATATTATCAAAGTTTTCTTTTGAAAGTATATTATGCTTTCAAACATAAAGAATTCCAAATTTGTTCATTAAAATTAATCTATAAATATTGAATTTTCTCTTTTAAATTTGATTTTAGTATAAAGTACATTATGCATGTGTTCAGACTATCAGATGGAACACAAGAATAAAATGAAATTTTTGCCAAAATGGACATTATTTTTGACACTTGCGTGCACTGTGCTATCTGTTTGTATACATCTCAAATCATGAATAATTTATAAAATATTCCTCCTTGATGTATTGGTTTAATTATTTCAAATATTGTTTTATGATTTTAATTTATTTTAATGTTGTGTTCAAATATAATATTACTTGGTAATCAGCATAATAAACTTTATCTTCTTTTTTTTTTTTTTCATTTATTTACTTATTTCTTTTTCTTTTTTTCTTAATTTTATTCTATTTTATTTTATAATTATTATTATTATTATTTTTTTTTTTTTTTTTTTTTTTGGTTAATTCAAAAGAGCATCAGAGACATATATAAAAACAACCATAAAACAGACTTAATCTAGAACTTAATTACTGAAAACGTCTTCAGCAAAGTCATTTTTTGTGTAAATAAATAACAATATTGTAAATAAATAATTCATTGTAGTTTGTGTTGTTTTTATTATTTTACAGATTATTTATTTAAATTTCAAATGCATTACATGTGAAGTGAATATTATCAAAATGCAAAAGAAGTCTACTGTTTTTGTTGTATTGTTTTGAATTTATGTTTTGAATATGAATATAAAAAAAGTTGTATTTGTAAATGTATGTCAAAAATAAATAATGAAATAAAAATACTTTGTAATATTAATTAATATGTACTTAATTTGAATTTTTATATATTTTTTTTATAACATCCATTACAGTATTATGCGATTTCTTAAATTTTGTTGTGTTTATTTTATTTATTTATTTGTTTTCTTCAGTTTCCAAAACAAATATAATGCAGAAATAGTTCAGGCTTTTTCACCATTACATTGTATATCTCTCCCTCTCTGACTCTCAGTAAATTTAACTTATCACTACTAGGAAAGATGCTTTTAAAAAATTACAACAACAACACAGCAACAATAATAAATAAAAATATGAAAGGCAATACAATGCAGTAATAACCAGATATTTATTATTTTATATTTTTATAATGAATTAAAAATGGTAATACACCGTTTTAAAATATTACAGCTAATTACTTACAGCTGTTTAGTTCTTCGAGTAATTCTTCTGAGCAGTGGCTTACGACAAAATAATTTAAAAAATATATATAAATCAGTACAATCTTCTGCATATTAAATTTTCAAGAAAACATTTTTAAAAAATAAAAATAATTGAATGAACACGACAATAATAGAATGACGTCACTGCAGTGGATTTTAACGAAATAAATAGCTGAATTAATTTACAACTTACTATTAACTGTAAAACTAAATCATTTAAATACTTCTGTTGTGTTTCCAAATTATTGTTTTATCCCGTTTTGGCTAATAATCGGTTTGTTACACAATAACAGAGCACCATTATTTCCTCCTTTTCCAAATTTATCCATTACGTCATCTGAAATCTTGTACACAAACCGCCTGCTAAGTTTCTTAAACAGTAGCTACGAATAGTTGCCATAGTAAATAAAATAAAATAAAATAAATAATAAATTAGTTTAAACAAACAACAAAAACAACACACACAAAAAAAAAAAAAAAAAAAAAAAAATAAAAAATGCAACGAAACAATCAAAACAAAATAAACAAAATATTTGCAAGCTTATGTTTTATTTTTCGTTTCGTATTATTCAGTATTATAAAAAGTCAAAAGAAAGAAAACGTCATTCATTTTTTTTTTTTCACCAACAGCTACCTTCCCGCGGATGATGACCTCGCGGGTCAAAGTTTTGTGTCTAATTTATTCGTAACGTTATCGTCTTCCTACACACATTGTTGGCATTTGTTGCTGACCGTTAGTTAGCCTTATTAATCTGTGATTAGAATTTCATCAAAAGCAAATCTACTGTATGTGTGCATAAGGACTAATGATTAAAATTCAATTAAAACGTGTACCTTTATGGGAAAAAGAAAACTTTGAAGCAGCACTGAACCTTAACGTTACGTTTTTAAAGTGTGTGTGTGTGTGTGTGTGTGTGTGTGTGTGTGTGTGTGAGAGAGAGAGAGAGAGAGAGAGAGAGAGAGAGAGAGAGATATAAAATGGTTATTCGCTTCAATAAACTGTTAAAAATAACAACAATCCACCAGAATTTGAACAAATGAATGAGGATACATAATTATATAAAATTCAATTAATACCTGTACCTTTATCGGAAAAAGAAAACTGAAGCTGTACTGAACTTTAACGTTACTTTTTTAAAGTGTGTGTGTGTGTGTGTGTGTGTGTGTGATAAAATAGTTATTCGCTTCAATACATTATGTTAAAAGTAACAACAGTCCACCAGAATTTGAACAAATGAATGAGGATACATAATTATATAAACAGATGTGCACTAATAAGCAGTAGTTTTTATACTAACACACATTAAAAGCCAAGCACATTCAGATAATGATATATTATTGCGTGTTACATGTAAATGCAATAAGCAGGGAACTCTGTGCACGCCCACTCCTATTTCTGGCCTTCTGTAAACAATTCAGCAGTGGCTGGAATGGGAAATTGGCAACTAACATTTACAAGCAATCTATTCGAAGTATCAGATGTCGCAATCATTTACATCAGTGACCATTGTCTTTCTCATTGTCTTCGCACGGACAACAAAGGTCACGCCTAGGTTATATTACGGTCCGAATTCTGATACCAAGATAAACTTCTGCTGAGTAAAGGTGAAGAACAAATTTCCCAAAGAAATGAAATAGTATACACACTTTATATTGTTTCCCGAAAGATCGTTCCATTTTCCACGAGAAGGGAACATGTTATTAATTTCACTTAAGATATACCATTAATTCCAGCTTTCAACATTTTAATTTAAATCCAAAAACGTTCAAGCGTATGCTCTGCTTTTGTTCCGACTTAACAAACTTTATGTAACAATAAAATTCCTTGCGTCGACTGATTTGCACAGAGTGGAATAGTTCAGATTATCAGCTGGGATAACCCCCTCCCCCTCGGTTCTTTAGATTCCAGCCGGCATCAGTTACTGACCGATAACACGATTCGACTTGCTATAAAGATGACGGGAAACCCAAGACTAAGCACCACAGTTTTGGACCGTTTGTCGCTGGACCATGTGGTCGTTCTTGGGTCTTGTTACGTTGGTGCTCATTGTACTGAAGGTATGGGCTTATTAATATACGTTTCATATATATTTTTATTTATTATTATTATTATTATTTTTACCAGCGTCATCATCATTATTACTGTTATAATTGTTGCAGTTGTTCTTGTCATTATTATTATTATTATTATTATTATTATTATTATTATTATTATTGTTGTTGTCCTTTTTGAAATTACTATTCTCCGCATGCTTTGTAGAAACTGTTATTATAGTAGTAGTAGTAGCAATAGTAGTAGTAATAGTAGTAGTAATAGTAATAGTAATAGTTGTAGTAATATGAATAGTAGTAGTAGTGGTGTGGTTGTTGTGGTAGTCGTATTAATAGTAGTAGTTGTAGTAAAAGTTGAAGTGGAAATGCAAATATTATTATATCCAGAATTTATATTATAAATATGATAAAATAATAATAATAATAACTGAAATGAAAAGAAAAGGAAACAATAAAAAAAATGAGAGAGAGAGAGAGAGAGAGAGAGAGAGAGAGAGAGAGAGAGAGAGAGAGAGAGAGAGAGAGAGAGAGTATTTATTTTACGTAACTTGTTTCCAGATATATATAATGTCCACGTTTTCTATGTAATTCTTAAATTAATGAAAAGAAAGAAAACTGAGAAAGTTTTCTTATTCAGTGCTGCCCATTCTAATGTTATATCTCTTTTCTTTTTCTCATTTTACAGGACACAGTTAATGGAACAGGTAAATAACAACTTAATTATTTACTGTGCGTGTTTCATGAAGATTAAAAATATCTTTTTTCTTTTGCGTTACTTTTATATCATGTCCGAAAAGATCATAATATTATATTGCTTGGAAAAAGAAAATAAATATATATATTATTTTAGTCAGAGATTTTACATTTTATTTATTTATTTATTATTATTATTATTATTATTTTTTTTTTTTTTTTGACGTAGCTTTGATACTGCATTGTTATAAGCAACCTTTATTGTAATATTTATTACCAAAAGTTATGCAGCTTCTGAAATAAATGAATTAGACAATATCTCTTACCTGAAAGCCCAGATATAGAAAATATTTCTTTTAAAAAAGAAGGCTTCAAATTTTCAAACTTCGTCAATTATGAATTGTTGATTTGGTGATTTGGAATAATAAATACCGACTGAACAATAAATGTCTTGGGTCTAAATTCAAATAATTATAAACATATACATTATTTTGAATTCCAGGTACTCTTGTACGAAAAAATGTTGACGAATTAACGGATTCTGAAATACTCGAACTACAAATTGCTTTGGACAAGTTGGAAGCGGATGATGGTGACAATGGCTATCAGAAGATCGCTGGCTACCACGGCGCACCCAACATGTGCACTGGGAAAAAGGGACAACCGGAATCGTGTTGCATTCATGGAATGCCCACATTTCCACAGTGGCATCGACTTTTCGTGGTGCAGATGGAACGAGCACTGGAAATGAAAGGATCATCAATCGGCATTCCGTTCTGGGACTGGACGAAGCCGATGAAGAATTTACCCAGCCTCGCAGATAATCCTATTTTCATGGATTCCCAGGGGGGTAAGGCCAAGACAAACGCTTGGCATCATGCCGAGGTCAAGCACGCAAATACGTACACGGCACGCGCAGTGGACAAACGTCTCTTTGAGCAGGTATCAGCAGGTGGACACACTCATCTGTACAATACCGTCCTGGACGCTTTGGAAGAAGATGATTACTGCAAATTTGAAGTCCAGTTTGAGGTTGCCCACAATACTATCCACTACCTCACAGGGGGGCGATATAAGTAAGTAGTTTGCGGTATATTCCTTCGCAAGAATATTTTATACTTATATCTCTGTGGTCATGAATGTATATCTCTGTATTTATCTCTGTGATGGGATTATGTTTGTAAATGTATGTATTTCTGTATGTGACAGTATGTATATATTAGTGCGTGCACGTGTGTGTGTGCTTTTATATATTATTTGAGTGATGTATGTGTATATATATATATATATATATATATATATGTATGAATCTGCTATTTAGTTATTATTAAATATAATATTACTAACTGAGATCTGATGACAAAACTGATAGGAATTCCGGATATCTCTTCAAAATTAATACCATTAAGTCCTTACTTAATAGTATTCTGTTTGTCTTCATAATCCTGCATTTCACGAACCATTTCATTATTACTATGAGTAACTTGACAGTGACAGTGTGATGGTAGTGTGTGCACCTGACCTTGAACTTTGTTGTTTTACACTTTGTGACTGTTGGTAGGTATGACTTTAGGGAGATTACCATTGACATATACGTACGTGCCTATATGTATTTCAGAATCCGTATATGTCTGTATGTATCTTCTCTTTTCATTTATTTGTCTTTTATGGGTTATTTCTCAGTATTCATAAAGTCAATTTTCTTTATTTAATTTAATTAGTGGGGTTTTAATAAAAGAATAGTTTATTTATTTTAATTATATATATCAGATTGTAAAGATTTACAAATGTTTGTCCTAAACATCACTGGTATTATTTCGTCTACAGATACTCTATGTCAATCCTTGAATATACTTCATACGATCCAATCTTCTTCCTGCATCACTCGAATGTGGACCGATTGCTGGTGATCTGGCAGGAATTGCAGAAACTACGAAACAAACCTTCAGACCATTCCAACTGTGCAGTAAATCTTTTCAAACACCCAATGGAACCATTCGGCAGGAGCAGCAATCCTCTGGCCATGACCATGAAAAATGCTGCTGCCAAGGATGCTTTCGATCACAATAAATTCGGTTACACGTAAGAATAACAGACTGAAACATTTTATAGTCGATACATGATTTTATTGCAGGTTATATCCTCTGTATTGTTAAGCAATCTCTGTTTTCTCCGATCTTTCTCTTCTTTGTTCTCTATCTCTCTCTCAGACAAAATAAAATAATGACGGGCAATAAGCATATAAAACCAAACCAAAACTTCGCTTAGCAAAAAGAATAGCAATAACAACAAAACGAAGAAGAAAAAAGAAAAAAACCCAACCAAAACAACAGCAAGTTTAAATCAATATTTCTTGTTCCCAAAATGGAAAATAATTTAAGAACTTTACCCGATGATAAATAATTATATTGTTGAACGAATTTCTAAAAGTGTGAAGCTAATGTCATTAGTATTAGTTAACCTACGCAATTCAAATAAAAACATAATTTCTTTTTTTTCTTTTTTTTAATTTATTCTTTATCTATTTTCGTTTGTTTCAGACCTTATTTTATTATTATTATATTTATTATTATTATTCTTTTTATTATTCTTATTATTTATTTATATATTTATTTATTTATTTATTTATTATTTCCCCCTTCTGATCCTAGAAATACATGACAGTTCTACAGACAATAATATTACTTGTCGTTTTGATTTCAGTTACTCCGACCTTCATCTGAATGGTTTGACCATTCCTGAACTGAAAGCACTTTTGGATGAACGACGATCGTCTGAACGCTTCTACGCAAGTTTCCGCCTGCACGGCCTGGGCACCTCAGCCAATATCGGCGTCTACGTCTGCAAGCCAGCAGATGATGGCAAATCCAGTGATCACTGTAAATTTGCTGGCGATTTCTTTGCACTTGGAGGTCCAACAGAAATGCCCTGGATCTACCGTCTGCCATACAACTTTGACGTCACAAAGATCGTGAACAGTTTCGGCGCCTCACACGAAGCACACTTTTATGTAAAGTCTGTTCTTGCATCTGTTAACGGCACCACTCTGTCTTCATCTCTGTTGCCAAAGCCAACCTTTACTCACAGACCAGCCAGCGGTCAACATGATCGTAAGCATAAACTATTTATGTATATTAATATGTTGTTGTTTTTATATTTAAGTTGTAGGAAAATATTTATGAAGAACCGAGAAAATATTTTCCCCAAATATATATATATATATTTTTTTCACCAGTTTTAAAATGTAAACCGAAATAAATTAATATAATTAGTAGAAAATACCACATTTTTTATTTCATATGAAGTCTGAGACATTGTGTATGAATTACGTTAACTTCCTACAATTAATATTGACTAAGGTATAGCGTGTCGACATTCAACATTATTATAACACTTTCAGAAAGCAAAACAACATTACCCGTAAGAGGTACGAGGGAGAACTGTAGGGGGTAAATGTATCTTTCAAATAGGGCGCTCAGTAATTAACAAATAAACTAATTTTAACTGGCTTCTAATATGTTCAACTTAAATATTTTGTTAATTTTGCAGTAATCAAATCATTAAATCAGAATCAAGGAAACAGATACATATATATATATATATATATATATATATATATATATATATATATATATATATATATATATATTTCTTTTTGCAGCAACTCCACAAAAGGCTGATGCCACCAAAGTTGTTGTGAGGAAGAACATTAACCGTCTGACGGCAAAGGAAACGTATGAACTACGACATGCACTAGAACGTCTTCAGGAGGACAAGTCTGTAGATGGTTACCAGGCAATTGCTGAGTATCATGGACTCCCAGCCCGCTGTCCTTTCCCAGACGCACGAGACAGAGTCGCCTGTTGTGTCCACGGAATGCCCACCTTCCCACACTGGCACAGACTCTTCATGACACAAGTAAACTATTGCAGTAACACACCTTTCTGTTTATGTTTTAATTCCGTATGTCACCTGAAATCAAAGTAACAAATACAATTAACAAAGTAATTCATTAATTAATTTTTTCTACAAACAACAACATTCGAACCAACCTAACAAATAAAAATGTATTTAAATATAAGTAAACAACTAAATTAAACTAAACTAAATTAACTAACTAAATGAATGAATGAATAAATAAATAAATAAATAAATCAAAACTACGCATTTTGTGATGATATTATGATATGTAATTATTTTTTGAAACTGCAGATTGAAGATGCTTTGATTCGACGCGGATCGCCCATTGGAATACCATACTGGGACTGGGCGAGACCACTGAAAGAAATTCCAGCTTTCGCTGCTGATTCCACCTACACTGATCCAACAGATGGTTCTACGAAACACAATCCATTCTACAGTGCTGCTGTTGCCTTTGAAAGTGCTACCACGGCAAGAAAAGCAGACCAAAGACTCTTCCAAGCTCCAAAGTTCGGTGACCACACTTACTTATTTGATGGCATGCTTCTAGCCTTTGAGCAAGACAACTTCTGTGATTTTGAAGTCCAGTTCGAGGTCGTGCACAACGCTATTCATGACTGGGTCGGTGGTAGCGAAAAATACGCCATGTCTTCTCTCCATTACACGGCTTTTGATCCTATTTTCTATCTCCACCATTCTAATGTTGATCGACTCTGGGCTATCTGGCAAGCGCTGCAGATCAAAAGAGGCAAACCATACAAGGCTCACTGTGCCAAATCTTACACGTCAGAACCTATGAAACCGTTTTCTTTCAACTCACCTCTGAACAATAACGAAAAGACAAAGAAGAACGCTGTTCCTACTAACGTTTACGATTATGAAAATGTTCTCGGTTATGCATACGACACTCTCGAATTCGGTGGAATGTCAGTCGATGAACTGGACCATTACATAGAGGCTCTAAAACGAAAAGACAGGGTGTACGCTGGTTTCATGCTCGCAGGCATTAAGACATCAGCAAATGTTGAAGTTTCTGTTAAGAAAACAGGAGGAGAGGCATACAATGTGGGAACGTTTTCAATTCTAGGAGGTACCAAAGAAATGCCATGGTCTTTTGACAGACAATACTGGTAAGTTATAGAAACACTTTATGTTATTTTTAAAATGTCTGAAGAGAATGAGAGAAAGAAACGAGAGCAAGGAAGAAGACGAGAGCGAGGCTGAAAAGGATTTATATAAACAGTTAACAAAAAATGAAGACCTAAAATAATACTAAATTAATAACTGTAATTGATTAACATTTTGTTTTTCTTTTCTTTTCAGGATGGATATCACGGACGCACTGAAAGAATTAGGTTTGGATTACAACGGTGATTTTCATATCGAGCATTCCATAACAGATGTCAGTGGAGCAAAACTCGACGACAGTCTCATTCCTAACTCCAGTGTATTGCACAAACCGGCTTTGGGTGAGAATACAATATAATATTAATTTTGTATATCTCGTAAACGAGAAAAATGCGACAAATAACGGTGAAACAGAATACATAAAATTATTTTTATTTATCTATTACAGCTGATCCCCTTGAAAAGCATGAGCATATAAAAGTGAGAAGAAACGTAAACAGTCTTACGCGGGAAGAAATGCTTTCGTTAAGGAAAGCTTTAGCAGCTCTACAAGCTGATAAATCTCCTGGAGGATTCGAACAGATTGGCGCATTCCACGGAGAACCTGAATGGTGTCCAAAACCAGAGGCAGAACACAAGTTTTCCTGCTGTGTTCATGGCATGGCAACCTTCCCTCATTGGCACAGACTTCTCACAGTTCAGTTTGAGAACGGTCTTAGAAAACATGGCTACTCAGGAGCTTTGCCTTACTGGGAATGGACAATACCGCAGACTGCACTGCCCAAGCTCGCTGCTGACAAGACGTATGTTGATCCAACCAATGGAGAAACACACGATAACCCTTGGGAACATGCCCACATTGGCCGTGCTAATACAGACACAACACGAGATGTAAAAAAAGAACTTTATGAGCAACCTAAGTTTGGTCATTATACCCTGGTTGCAGAACAGGTACTCCTGGCACTGGAACAGGAAGAGTTTTGTTCCTTTGAGGTACATTTCGAAATTGCTCACAATCTTGTACACGTTTTAGTCGGTGGTACTGGAGAGTATTCCATGGCTTCTCTTCGATACACGGCATTTGATCCTATCTTTTTTCTGCATCATTCCATGGTTGACAGGATATGGGCCATCTGGCAGGCACTGCAGAAATATCGAGGCAAGGCATACAATTCAGCTAACTGCGCCTTAACTGAAATGAGGAAACCTCTTCAACCGTTTGGATTAGACAGTTCGATCAATCCAGACGCTAAGACACGGGACCATGCCATTCCTCTGAACTCATTCAACTACAAGAGTGCATTTGGTTATGAATACGACAATCTTGAATTCAACGGCTTGTCCATTCCGCAGCTGGCAAGAGAACTGGATAGAAGGAAGGGTAGTGACAGAATCTTTGCCGGCTTTTTGCTTCACGGAATTAAAAAATCTACACTAGTTAAATTCCATATTTGCAAGGACGACGACTGCAGCCACTATGCAGGCGAATTCTACATTTTGGGAAGCGAAGAGGAGATGCCGTGGAATTACGACAGACTGTTCAAGTATGACATCACTGAGAAACTGAAAGATCTTGGTCTCCGATATACTGATAAGTTCTCTATACATTACGACGTAGTCGATCTGTCTGGACAAAATCTTGGTTCTGATGTCTTTGGAGCAGCAACAATTTTGAGAGATCTTGGAAGTGGTGAGAAAAATGACAGTTTTTATAACACTACGTTCTTTAAATATATCTGATCTCTTTATCTTTATAACGATCTTATAAATTTGGTAAACGTGTAATTTGGAAACTTTGATAGATTCCTTATACTCTTTTTCTTTATCCTTTTTTTTTTTTTGAAAAACAGACATCACTAACAGGATAAGATAGCCTGCCTTTATATTTATAGTAATATAATGGAACAGAATAATCCAAATGTTGTTACTACAACAGCTGTAAAGACAGGGTAACAATAAACAATATGATAAACACAAACCTATTTATCATTTCAGCAAATAAAAATATTTTCCAGTACTGATACCATAATTATAACTTTATACCACAGGTCAAGTTCGATAATCGATACTATATTATATTTTATTCATTTTAATTTTCGTTTCCTTAGATAACAATTATAAACTTTTCCAATCAATAATCCGTTTCATTTGCAGGCGTCGACGATACCGATGTTTACGTTGAAGCTGTCACAGCTGCCAGTCATGTTAGAAAGAACCTTCATGATCTCAATGACGGTGAGATTGAAAGTCTGAGGGCTGCCTTCAACCATCTCGCTGATGAGGGTAAATATGAAGAAATTGCCAAATTCCACGGAGCTCCAGGCCTTTGTGAACTCAACGGAAAGAAGATAGCTTGCTGCCATCACGGCATGGCTACCTTCCCACACTGGCACAGACTTTACCTCGTGCAAGTCGAGAACGCCTTACTAGAAAAAGGTTCAGCTGTTGCTGTACCGTACTGGGACTGGACCACCCCAATAAAAGAACTTCCAAGTCTGATTGCAGATGCTACATACTATAATTCACGCCAACAAAGATTCGACCCCAATCCTTTCTTCAGAGGGAGCGTCAGCTTTGAGAACGCAGTAACTTCAAGAGATATTAAATCTCAACTATTCGACAACAACTACTTTTATGAAAACGCCCTGCTAGCTTTGGAGCAAGACAACTTTTGCGACTTCGAAATCCAGTTTGAAATCCTTCACAATGCACTTCATTTGTGGGTCGGTGGTAGAAGCAAATATTCTATGTCTTCACTTGAGTACACAGCCTTTGATCCACTGTTTTTCCTGCATCATTCGAACACTGATAGACTCTGGGCTATCTGGCAAGAGTTACAGCGCTACAGACATAAGACATACAACTCTGCCAACTGTGCCATTAACAAGATGGGCATACCTCTGGAACCTTTTGATAACAAAGACCTGAACAAGGATAAAGTAACTCAACATAATAGCCGACCAGCCGACACCTTCGACTACCAGAATAAGTAACTTATTTTCTATCTTTGACGGTTTCGCTTCAACAGTAATGTATATATCGACACACACACACAAACACACACACACACACACACATCATGCATGTGTATATATATATATATATATGTATGTATGTAGTAGTAGGTATGTATGTATGTGTGTGTATGTATGTATGTATGTATGTACAATTAAATACACATCCATGTTTTACAAAAAAATAATAATAATAATTATAACAATGAAACTATATAATTTCAGATTCCATTACAAATACGACAATCTGGAATTCAATCACATGAACATCCCTCAACTGGATCAACTTCTCCAAGAGAGGAAAACACACGACAGAACCTTCGTTGGCTTTCTTTTGCACAATGTTGGAGCTTCAGCTAATGTAGACATATTCGTCTGCGTCCCTACTGGCCACGGTGAAAAGAACTGCAACAACCTTGCTGGAACTTTCTCCCTTTTGGGTGGTCCTCTGGAAATGCCTTTTACGTACGACAGACTGTACAAATACGACATCACAAATACACTTCTGAAACTCGGAATAAGTCTCGACTGCGAAACGTACGACATCAAAATTAAGATCCACACCGTGGATGGCAAGACCATAGACAGTCATGCTTTCCACACACCTACAATTCTGTTTGAACCTGGAACAGGTAACCATTATTTTGCAAATATAGTTTATATGCTGAGGATTATGTATCATTCTGACTTATTTCATTATTATTATTATTATTATTATTATTATTATTATTATTATCTTCATCATATGTATCATTTTACATCCCACATAGGTAGCTTAAAAGCTACTGTGTTATTGTTATATTAATATTTAGAAATGTATATATTTAATATTTAATAGATTATCTAACTTGTATTTTATTTATGTTGTGTGTGTCTGTTTCAGAATCACATCAACATGCTGACGGCAAGACAGAACCATACAAAGTGAGGAAGAACATTGAGACTTTAAGCCCATTCGAAATATTGTCTTTGGCTAAGGCCTTAAAAGCGATGCAGGCCGATTCTTCAGCTGACGGTTATCAAGCCATTGCTTCATTCCACGCTCTACCTCCACTGTGTCCTAGCCCTACCAGTGCAGAAAGATACGCCTGCTGCGTCCACGGAATGGCAACATTCCCTCAGTGGCACAGACTGTATACCGTTCAGTTTGAGGATGCACTTCGTAGACATGGCTCCCTGGTCGGAGTACCATACTGGGACTGGTTACGTCCTGTGAAATCACTGCCGGCGCTGTTAACCATGCCTACGATCCATGATCCAATTACAAATATCGATTTCGAAAATCCTTTCTTGAAAGCCAAGATAGAATTTGAGAACTCGGTAACCGAGAGAGAACTTGACACTGAGAAGCTGTTTGGTCAAGAGAGCTACAAGAACTGGTTCGTGCAACAAGCACTTCTAGCTCTTGAGCAAGATAATTACTGTGACTTCGAAATTCAGTTCGAAATTCTGCACAACGGAGTTCACATATGGATGGGAGGCAGCAAAGTCCACTCAATGGCACACCTTCACTATGCGTCGTACGACCCAGCCTTTTATATTCATCACGCAGAAACTGACAGGCTATGGGCAATTTGGCAAGAGCTGCAGGAATTTAGAGGTCTGGATGGAAGTGAAAGCAACTGCGCCATAGATCTGATGAAAGTTCCTTTGAAACCGTTCAGCTTTGGCAGTCCATATAACTTAAATGGAAAGACAAAAGAATTCTCCAAACCTTCGGACACATTCGCTTACAAAGAACGATACAGCTATGTGTATGATTCCTTAGACTTCATGGGACTCAACACCGCCAGACTTGAATCGTTCATTAGGGAAAAAAAAGAAAGCAACCGAGTATTTGCCGGCTTCCTTTTGAAAGGATTTGGAGCTTCTGCTACGGTTACATTCGAGGTAATAATAAAACAAACAAACAAACAAACAAACAAACAAACACACAAACACACAAATAAAGAAACAAAGAAACAAATAAATAAAGAAACAAAGAAACAAATAAATAAATAAATTAGAAAATAAAACAAAAAATAATAAATTTAATATTCTTATTAATCAAATTACTGAACTATAGAAATTGCAAAAATAAATCAATAATAACAGCAGTAAACACAAATACAACATTAATAGAGAAATAAACCTAACAAAGAATAAAAACGCACAGCTTTGTGCACTAGCAGCATCGTTTTCATTGTCATTCAACCAGACTCGGACTGAGTGTTTTCGTAGTTACATAACATTAACTAGAATCTGTTTTAAAGGACTGCAAAGAGACTTATTAATTTCTATACGGTTTTAATTAAACTACAGTTGCAGCATAAAAATAAAAATAAAAATACGTTATAAATTTCTCTTTCAGATCTGCAAACCTGATGGAAGTTGTAAAGAAGGAGGTTACTACACCATTCTCGGAGGTTCATCTGAAATGCCTTGGGCCTTTGATCGTCTCTACAAATACGACATCACCAGCGCCCTTCATAGCTGCGATCTTCATTACGACGACGTATACTCCGTCAAAGTCCACATCAAAGCTCTGAATGGAACAGTACTTAACGACTTGATTCCTTCACCAAGCATTATTTTCGTTCCAGGCACAAGTATGAATAACATTTAAATATTATAAATACTTAAGAAAGAAATTATTCGCGTTTTCTATTCAGTATTTGTTCCACTGTTTTGTAACTTTATTCATACAACATTATTACCAATCAAATTATCATAACATTACATTTTAGTAGATTGCTTTTAGTTAGACGGTATGGATACACATAGCCGTAGATATTACATTTAAGTTGCAATATTTTGTATGAAAATTATTATTAATTTTATTTAAAAAAAGACAATAATATGATATTGAATGATTATGTAAAAGCGATTCTAAACAGCAAAAGCAAAAAAATTTGTTGTTCATATTTTATTGTCAGTCAACAAAATATAAAACAAAATATAAATGATAATCGTTAATTTGATTCAAGATTCGAGGCTGATTCTACAAAGAATAACAGTTTCCTTAGAAAAGGTATAAATGTCATTCTTTACAGATTTAAGCAGTCGATATCCATTTACTCAGATATAATGAATTAGCTTCAGAACATAGCGGCAGACGCTTTTATAATAATTAATTTATTATTATTATTATTATTATTATTATTATTATTATTATTATAACAGGGGACGACTTCAGATGGAAGCATTCTCCAAACACCGTACGAAAAGACTTAGATTCTCTAACTGAGAGAGACATTCAGAGTCTGACAGCTGCTCTACGTGATCTAGAGAACGACAAGGGACCTGATGGTTTTGCTACCATCGCTTCTTTCCACGGCATGCCTCTGTTGTGTCCAGATCCCCAGAATCCGACAATGGCTTGCTGCCACCATGGAATGGCAACATTCCCACACTGGCACAGACTTTACGTTCTGCACTTTGAGGAAGCTTTGAGAAGACACGGTAGCAGTGTAGCGGTTCCATACTGGGACTGGACGAAACCCGTCACAGTTCTGCCGAAATTATTCACCGAACCACGTTACTACGATGTCTGGAGAAATGAGGTTGTTCTAAATCCCTTTGCCAGAGGTTACATCCCTTCTGAATCAACGCACACAGTGAGAGATGTTCAAGACATGCTCTTCGAACTTTCCATAGACAAAAAGCACTCTGTTCTCTATGACTATGCTCTGTATGCCTTGGAACAGGAAGATTTCTGCGATTTTGAAGTACAGTTTGAGGTCGTGCACAACTGGATTCATTATCTTGTTGGTGGAAGACAGACATATGCCCTTTCGTCTCTTCACTGGACGTCCTACGATCCTTTGTTCTTTTCTCATCACGCCTTCGTCGACAAAATCTGGGCTATTTGGCAAGAACTGCAGAAGAAGCGAAACAAACCGCATGACAGAGCCGAATGCGCACTCAATCTCATGAGTACACCTATGAAACCTTTCAACTTTGATTTGAATACCAACAGCCATACAAAATCACATGCAGTACCAAACACTGTTTTCGACTATACAGATCTGGGCTACTCCTACGATAATCTGGACCTTGCTGGAAATACCATTGACGAAATAAAAGCTACAATCGATAGCAACAAACGCAGAAACAGAGTGTTCGCCGGATTCCTTCTACATGGTATCGGAACCTCTGCCGATGTGAAATTCCAAATCTGCAAAACGTCTGTTGACTGCTACAAAGGTGGAGTGATATTTATCTTGGGCGGTTCCAAGGAGATGCCGTGGGCTTTTGACAGGTTATTCGAACTGGAAATCACACAAGCTCTCAAGGATGCTGGAATAGAACCTGAAGATGTCTTTGACGCACATGAGCCATTTTTCTTGAAGGTTGAAGTAACACACGTCGACGGAACGATGCTTCCGCCATCAGTGCTGCCTAAACCCACCATTATCTACAAACCTGCTGTTGGTAAGAATAATAGTCAAACTCCGATAAAACGTCGCAATAAATGTAAATCGGATATTTGTAGTGAAGACTGGATGCTGATTCCTCCGCCGTCGCCAAGACCGCCTCCGCCTTTCCCTCTGTCTTTTGATAGCGAGGATGATTAATGAACACGTAACAGTAGTTCAGCTGAGATCTTTTAATTAGGATTATTGTTACTTTATATTATTATTATTATTATTATTATTATTATTATTATTATTATTATTATTATTATTATTATTGTGTATAGTCGAGAGGAAGTATGTGACTTTATGTTTAATTTATAGGCATCTGCAAGCGCGCGAGGAGATCATCGTTTATTAACTGAATACTCATTAATCTTGCCGGTGGAAGAACAGTATATACTAAATACTTCTGTTCGTTCTGATCATATGCAATTATTCCTTCAGGGCATTGTAAAAATAATGTAAATAAACTTCTAAAACAAATGAAAACACGCACTGTGTTTCCAGCGTTTTCCTCGTTAATTATTATTATTGTTATTATTTCTATTATTATTATAACAAGTTTATTTTTTATATTCAACGAAATATTAACATTTTCACCATGAAGGTCATTCAGCAAGCTCATTAGAGTTATCTCCCATTAACGATTTAATAAAATCACATGATGAAACTGTAATGATTCATACATTTAACACATTAACTGGCGAAAGAAGTATTAAAAATAAAAAAAGAACTATAATACTAAGGAACAAACACACTGGCTAATTTGTAAAATAAAATAAAATATAATATAATAAAAACACATATAGATAGAGATAAACAGACAGATATAATAAAATAACAATAAATTAAAATGAAAATAATTTAAAAGAAAAAGTATATTAGGTGTTCTGGTTTTGTTTCTAGGATCTGATGGCAGCGAAGTATCACATCATCATAGTGGTTTTGGTGTTAGAAAGAACGTCAACGATCTCACACCATCTGAAACGGAAAGTCTTCGCAAAGCAATGGCCGCGGTAAAAGCGGATTCTGGACCAAACGGATTCCAAGCAATCGCCGCTTATCACGGAAGTCCACCAATGTGTGAGCTCGAAGATGGAAAGAAATATTCCTGCTGTTTCCATGGTAAATAACATTATTTTGATTCTAAGATTTTGTAATATTTTCCTCCTGCTTTTCTTCTAAAATTAGTTTAACACATTTGTAAGAAAAGATAACGGACCTTAGTAAGTTAAATTCTCCGCAGTTCGTAAATTTATATATTCATAATTATGTTTTGAACCAAAACTTTTAAAACATATAATACAACATGAAAATTTATATTTTAAATAGGCAATTCATTTTATTTTTATATTCCATATAGTAAAATAAATGTTTAATAATTATGCCTTAATATTTACGACACACTTATTTTTAGTATATACTGGTATTAGTTACCTACTGAAAAATTACTGACCAAATTACTCTACTGACATAATATATCTTTTTATATATTACTTGCTTCATTATCCTTTGTCAAGGTATGGCTACTTTCCCTCACTGGCACAGACTGTACGTTAAACAGATGGAAGATGCCCTGGTAGCAAATGGTGCCACTGTCGGTATTCCGTACTGGGACTGGACAGATGCTTTCACCAGCATGCCATCATTCGCTACACAGTCGGAAGATAATTCATGGCATGACGTAAGTTATTGTGCCCTTTTTCTTTCTTTCTTTCTATTTTTTAGTTATTTTATTTTTTCTGTAGTAAAGGGAGTTAACTCTGTTTTCTTTCCTTGTTTTATTTCCTTTGTATTTTCGACCCTTGACATTTACGGATGGTTATTGTCTTTGGAATTTGTATAGTTCGTTGATTTGATTGTTAAGAATACTTCATTTTATTTTTTTTTTATTTCATCTTTTTCCTTTCTAGTTAATTTTTATTAATATTTAATTTTATTTTATTTTATTTTATTTTATTTAGTTATTTATAAATTTATTTATCCATGGCATGTAATCACACACACACACACACACACACACACACACACACACACACACACACACACACACACACATACATATTCATATTCACAGACACACACATATACATACACATACACCAACTGTACTTACGTTATTATTTATTTTACCTATTTATTTACTTATTAATTAATTAATTAATTGATGTAGTTTTGTTTATTTATTTATTTTATTTTTAATTTCAGGCCAAAATTATAATTCATATAACCTTATTTTGTGGATTGAAATGATACGTAAGACAGCAGTTTCTGAAATATAAAAAATAATGACATTTGAAATTTTAGGATTAAAAATGTTTTTATGTCATTGCGAAAATATAGTTAGAAAATCTTTTTATTTATTATTTCAAAATTTATAATTATTATTATTTTTATTTATTATTATTTGTTTTGTTTTTTCCACATCAGGCAAAAATTGAATATCTGAATAAAGTGACTACACGTGATCCCAGACCACAGCTTTTCAACGACCCAGAGAAAGGAGAAGAATCATTCTTCTATCGTCAAATTCTTCTTGCTCTTGAGCAGACTGACTTCTGCACATTCGAAGTCCAGTTTGAAATAGCGCACAACGCTATTCATTCCTGGACAGGAGGACACACCCAGTATGGTATGTCCACACTCGACTTCACGTCATACGATCCTCTGTTCTATCTCCACCATTCCAATGTGGACAGAATCTGGGCCATCTGGCAAGCGCTGCAGCAGTACCGAGGTCTGCCTTATGACAAAGCTTTCTGCGATATTCAGGAAATGAAAGAACCAATGAAGCCCTTCAGTGATGCCATCAATCCAAATCCACTCACAAGATCCAACTCTCGTCCCATTGACGTTTTCAACTACGGCAGACTCAATTACCAGTACGATAATCTCAAATTCCATGACTTGTCTATCCCTCAGTTAGAGAAACTTCTGCATGAGCACGCCGAGGAAGACCGAATGTTTGCAAGTTTCCTGCTGTCTGGAATAAAGCTTAGCGTTGATGTAGAGTTTGATATATGCATCAATCACGGAAAGACATGCAAATTTGCCGGAACCTTTGCAATTCTTGGCGGACCTTACGAAATGCCATGGGCCTATGATCGACTATTCCGATACGATGTGACAAAAGTGATGAAAGTGATGGGTCTTAGATACGACTCAGATCTTGACTTCAAAGTACGAGTTATTGGTATTGATGGTAAACAGCTGGATTCTCATCTGATCCATACACCAACTTTGGATTTCATTCCAGGAACAGGCATGTGTAATTTTGAAATAACACAAATTTTAACTTGGTAGAATAAACAAACAACTCCAAATGTTGTCTTTTCTTATAGTGATTATTTGTGATAAAATATGTATATTATTAGCAACGAAACTTGAATGATCTACATTTCTTTGTTTTAAATATATTAAAAGCTTTTAAGAGAATTAAACAGACAAAACAATTTACTATATAATGTTCTTAACATAGAAACAAATTCCTTTATAACTGAATTAAAACCCAAGTTTTAAAATATTTGTTAATGTTCTGCTTAACTTTATTTTCTGGCAGTGAATGCTTTATGTAAATTTACCGCATTGCTAATATTATTAACTTATTTCAGGGCATGGACATAAGACTGCAGTCAAAGGAACACCAGCGTATCCTTCAGACAAACTGATAAGAAAAGAAATCAGCACTCTCTCTCTTGATGAGGCCAATGAAATAAAAAATGCTTTGTTCAAACTTCAAAGTGATGATGGAAAGAACGGATTCGAAGCTATCGCCGGCTTCCATGGCGTTCCATACACCTGCCCTGAACATGGAGATGACAAATTTGCATGTTGTACTCATGGGATGGCCGTTTTCCCACACTGGCACAGACTACACACAATTCAATTTGAAAGAGCTCTTGTAGAGAAAGGTTCATCACTAGGTGTCCCATACTGGGATTGGACGAAACCAATCAAGGGCATTCCAGCTTTCTTTGCCGACAGCAGCCACAACAATCCATTCTACAAATACCACATTAAATCTGTTAACCATGACACTGAACGAGAAATTAGTGAAACATTCTTCAAACAACCACAAATTGGACACCATGACTATCTCTATTATCTGGCTTTGAGTGCACTCGAAGAAGACAATTTCTGCGATTTCGAAGTGCAGTATGAGATTGTGCATAATGCCGTTCATGCATGGCTTGGAGGAACGAAAGAGCATTCCATGTCAACTCTTGAATATGCTGCTTTTGATCCAGTATTTATGATTCACCATTCCAGCATTGATCGTATTTGGATCATTTGGCAAGAATTGCAAAAGCTAAGGAAGAAACCATTCAGTTCTGCAAAATGTGTGGGACGCATGTTAGAAGAGCCTCTCCAGCCATTCAGCTACGAGACTGTCAACGGCGATGAATACACAAGGAAACTGTCTGACCCTAAGCATCTTTTTGACCAAGCTAGATTCGACTATTGGTACGACACCGTTGAACTGAATGGCCAGTCACTCGAAGAAGTCCATCATACTTTAGAAGACCTGCGACACAAGGACAGAATATTCGCTGCATTCGTTCTTTCAGGAATCGCTGCAACAGCTTCTGTGAAAATAATGCTGATAGGTGCTGACGGCCATGAAGAGGTTGCCGGGTCATTCATCATACTAGGCGGAGAGCGAGAAATGCCATGGGCTTACGAGAGACTGTACAAATACGACATAACTGACATCGCATCAAAACTGGGATTGAATGCTCATTCAACATTCAATTTCCATGTGGAGATAACCAAATACGACGGAACCCCAATGGATGTCAAATACCCAACTCCACTGATCCTTCACCGCCCAGCCAATGTTCAGAAAGACACCCTCATCATTCCAGTCGGTTCCAATGTCCATTTGCCTGCCAAGGTGGTTGTCAAACAAGGCACCGACATCTTCTTCCATGTTGTGGACAACGCTGTCAGTAAATCGATGATTAATTTGAACAGTTACACCACTTACGTCGACTGCGTTGTTCCACATTTCTCCTTCAACAGCTTTGAGCTGGAGACTGCATACTCTCTGAAGAGTGGCCAGTACTTCTTCTCAGCGCACACAAAGGAACTCTGCGAACAGAATGTCAGAATCCAGATCACCGTGGATAATGAATAACAAGGTAACTATCTAACAGAAAACTATATAAAACTTTTTGTTTAATAACGATACCATAATATCGACAAATTAAAAGTCACAACTGTTTTATTTATTTATTTATTTATTTATTATTATTATTATTATTATTATTATTATTATTATTATTATTATTATTATTATTATTATTATTATTATTATTATTTGTGATTTTAAAGATAATATTTGAGAAGAAATCTCGCAACCATC
Organism: Chrysomallon squamiferum; assembly: GCA_012295275.1. Lineage (NCBI taxonomy): Eukaryota > Metazoa > Mollusca > Gastropoda > Neomphalida > Peltospiridae > Chrysomallon > Chrysomallon squamiferum. The sequence goes on from CM022670.1 coordinate 24,897,089, forward strand.
TTAAGAACTTCTCTGTCCGTAAGACAATGAAAATAATAATAGTACACTTACATTAATAACATTAATACAAAGGCCTGCATCTTTCACCACGTATATAAGTTAAAATTAATATTTTCCATATCGGTTCCCGACTTAATAAAGTGCATATGTATAACCCCTTTTCTTTTGAAATAAATATTAATGAATGTTCTTTTTTTTCTTTCCAGTTGAAATTGTTCGCTCGAGAAGTATTTGAATCGAAGTGATGTTCTGAAAACACCTGAACATATTTAATCATTGTATTTACACTGAAGCATGACATGATTCAAATACATATACCAGACAAATTATTATTATTATTTTTTGTCTACCTCAGTGCCACCTTTTTTTGTTTCGTTTTTGTTTTAGAACTTTGTGTACAGTTTATTATATGTTTTTAATAAATGTATTATATCTACTGTTTTTAAATAAATATACTCTATATATGGTTTTGTTATTGTGTTTGGTTTGATGTTTTACAGAATTCGTCCTTCACAAACACAAGCATACATCTTAAATGTTCTTCACCGAATTATTTATTTATTTATTTATTTGTTTGTTTGTTTTTTTATTTATTTCTTTCTTCTTTCTAAAGCTTTGCTATAATGTGTTCACTCTGATCTCTTAGCAAATGTCTGTTCAAAACTTATTACTGCCATTAGAATATTACTGAGTTTTTGACTAAACGTTCAGCGACACCCAGACGTTATTAATAAACTCGTCTTTCAAAAAATCATCACACGAAAAAAAAAAAAAAGGCCAAACGTTTTATGATACAACTGACTGGTATCTTTCTATACCGAATAAAAATCTTCCCATAGATAGGGAAACATATAATAATTACTGAGAAACCAGTCAAAGGGCACTGGCTCGAACGGGAAACTGACACGTGACACGGAAAGAAAGATTGATCAATGGTTTTCTTGCGACTTAGGCCAGCGCTCTAATCGCTACACTATAACCATTCCAGTTTTACTGCTACTCCTAAATAAATAAATTAATTAATTAATAAATAAAATAAAATAAATTACTGCTGTAATGTTTGATCTTTTCGCATTTCGTTTATTTTTTCTTCCGTTGTTTTCATCAGATGACTTAAACTGTATTAGATTCGAATTTCATCAAAACCCATACATAGTTAAAGCAAAAAAAAACCAACAACATTAAAAACAACATTAAAAAACATTAAAAATATTCAATTAAAATGATAAAGAACGTAAAGAATGATAAAGAAGAAATAAAGTAATAATAAATAAATAAATAAAGCAAAGAAAAAGCTCATTTATAATAATAATAATGGCAAAACACTATGGCAGACCTAACAGAGAAAAAAAGTTGATGCCCTAACCAACAAAATAATTAAGATAAATAATAATAATAATAATAATAATAATAATAATAATAATAATAATAATCATAATAATATTTATATTAATAATCTGTTAGTATCAGAATTTTAAGAAAACAGTTTTTGCAGTTAATTAGAAAGTTCCAGGATCAAATCCATTTTGTTTCAGTTACTTTCTACATTGTTTGTTTACGGAATCTTTTATCGAAACCAGCACGATAAACTCATTTATTTTTCTATCAAATTCTACCTGAATCACAAGTGGACTGTTTTTAAACAAACAAACACACACAACACACACACACACACACACACACACACACACACACACACAAATACACAAATTCACAGGACACACAAATCCATGCTATTTTGATTGAAAATGAAAAATAAAGCCTAAATAAAATTTTTAAATTAATTAAAACACACACACACACACACACACACACACACACACACACACACACACACACTCACTCACTTACATCTATATATGACACTAGGGGCCTATAAGCAAAAATATATTATACAAAATCGTAAGCAATAATTAAATCATATTCTATTAAAACTTTCCTGTACTAAATAGTATGTGGGAATTCACAGAGAATGTTGAACTTCACTATCGGTAAAAGATATTCAAATCATGTATAAATATACAAAATTTAATTATCTGTATTCTACATGCAAATGTATTGCTAATCTTAGATTTTAAAACAATTCAATCAATTTTATAGCTAGAAATAATTCATTGTAATATGTAATTTTATACACTCTTTTAAAAATAAATCTGCAGCGTAACATTATTTTTCTTTTTAAAATGTACGCACAATCGTACCTACAGACAAGCCCCTGAATTTTGAAAGTAAAATAATTATAAAACAACACAACGCACCACATACACGTATATTAAAGCTAAAATTAGAAATAACAATAAAATACATAAGAAAAAGAAGTGCATGATTTATTATTATTATCATTACTATTATTATTATTATTATTATTATTATTATTATTATTATTGTTATTATAATGAATAATGTTAATTGTTTTAATGCGTGTGTTTGTTTCATATATTTTGCTAACACTTTTATTTTTTCCTTTTTGAATATCGTACGACATTATTAGCACGTAACGTTAAACGTGAGGATTTAACGCGATGCAAGTAAACAAATATTAAGTTACATCAGGCAGTTTCCATGAAACAATTACCCCTGAACATGTATACAAACGTCACGGAGGAAAACTGACCTAGATCTGGGAACGGTCAAGATCGGATACAGTTACGCTGCACGTCTGTTTCGCATTCCACAAAATGTCCGTTCATCATCGATGCTTCTGGAAAGTTAACGCCCACGAGCTAACAATGTTTTCTGTTGGTCTGAAAAATAAACACGTGACTCTTGAAACCAACCCTATTTCTAGACGAAGAGCATCTTGCGCGCTGAGATAAGAAATGGGAGGAGTTTCACTTAACAAAGGGGAGGGGCTTAGAAGGTCATTGAAGAATTCTCGTTGTAATGATATATCAAAACCTAATTTTTCTCAGTACATCTGTACGCCTTTTCTGCAAGTAAAGTTTTCAACGCTGATTGAAATTCTCAGTCAGCCAGAATTAAATGTTTCTCTTAGGAATTAAAGTGAAATAATAGTGTTTTTCCAAAGTAATTTCCTGCTATGTAGTAAAGAATATAGAAAGCGACAGAAAGAGAATAATAATAATAATAATAATAATAATAATAATAATAATAATAATAATAATAATAAAGATGATAATGATGATGATAATAAATAAATAAACAAATAAATGGACTGTATTAAATTCTTCCACTAAGTACAATACTGAATACTATATAAAGTTGTTTTTTGTTGTTGTTATTATTTAAATAATTCTACTGACATATAATTCGAAGCATTATTTTAAGGTATTTTCGATATGATATGTCGTATTAACCTTATTAAAATTAAAATTAATGGGTGTATGACAGTAAACATGCAGATTAATTAATAATTAGGAACAACAACAAAAACAACATAAAACGCTCCTCCAATCCAACCCCATGAAAAAGAAACCCAACAACAACAACAAACCTCCGTAAAAATAAAATCCAAAACACGCACTCAAATAAATACATAAATACTAGAAAATAAACAAACACACAGAAAAAACCCACGAAACAAAACAAAACAGTCTGCAGACAGCCAAATAAATAATAATAATAATAAAATAAACATAAATAAATAAATAAATAAATAATAATAATTATGATAATAATAATAATTATAATAATAATAATAATAATTATAATAATAATAATAATATTATTATTATTATTATCATCATTATTATGATTTTATTATTATTATTTTTATTATTATTATTAATATAAATCAATGAATAAATAAAACCAATCAAAACAGCAGTCAGTTATTTAATCAATGAATAAATGAATCAATTAATCAGTAAATATTTAGAAAAAATAAACTCTGTATTTTCATTGGACAGGTAGTAGGTTCGCTACTTTATTCCCGATTCCACGAAAAGATAATGTGGTAGTGATTGGGTACCATACTCACTGATCCTTGTAATTATTACATTGTGGTGACAATATGCAATTGTCTGATTATTCATGTTCTTACGTCATGCAAATGACATGAAAGACTGGGGCTATGGTGAGTTTTAATTTCAGCATTAAACAATGTTGGTACTGCACATTATACATGTCTTTTCGAAATACTGATTCCGTACAACATTTCACTTTAAAGATGGATTTGTGAAAATATTACTTGAGTATCACCGTGCATGACATATTTTCACAAGTATGTAGTCTCTGTACACTAAATTAACAAAGTGTTTGGATCAGGGTTTATTTTATATTTTCTCAACTGAGTACAGCTATTAAAAAAAAATAAGAACAAAAATTAAATTAATTAATTAAAAATCAACCTAAACTAAACTAAACTAAAATAAGAAAAAATAAAGAAAAAAAAAAAAAGAAAAGAAAAGAAAGGAATAAACTATTTTAATTTTGTAGCTAATCACTGAAGTGATGCCTGCTTTTGTTTATTTATGTATTTATGTATGTTTGTTTATTTGTTTGTTTGATTATTTATTTATTTATACTATTTCTTCTACTAGTGTTGTTGTTGTTGTTGTGTTGCTGTTGTAATCAAACTATAAGTTAAATTTCAATCATCTGTAAAATAGTAACTTCCTCCAAAAAATAAAAAGAACAGCAGCAGTAAGAAAAAAAAAGGCGTCAGCAAATAGAAAACAAAACATCAAGTTAGCAAACATGAATACAGTTATAGTGAAGAAATTCCAGTGTTCTAATAGACACCGAAATAATTTAAGATTACTTTCAAATATTAGTTTAAATAAGTATATTCCAGCTAATATCACTTGGTATTATAGCGACATATCTCAAAACATTAAGTTACTAATTTAGAAATGAAAATGATAATGATCATGATGATGATGATGATGATAATAATAATAATAATAATAATAATAATAATAATAATAAATAATAATAATAATAATAACAAAATAGTGATAATAATAAAACTGAAACAAATAATTAAAAATATTAAATTATTATTATTATTGTTGTTATTATTATTATTATTATTATTATTATTATTATTATTATTATTATTATTATTATTATAGAATTTAAAGTTAAATAAAAAAAAGTACCATTAATTATTAAAAAAAAGGTTTGTAAAAGACACAAACATACATTTAAATACATATTTCTTATGACCTCAGAAACTGACTAGAAACTGTAAAATCTAAATTAATAATTAAAAGTTAAAGTAAAAGTAAACGAGAACAAATGAAATTAAAAAAGCGGTAAAAAGTAATATAAAAAAGAATTGTGACAAAAATAAATAAATAAAATAAGAAATAAATAAGAACAGAATTCAGAAAAATGAAACGAACAATGCTCTCGTTTTATTAATTAATACAAAACTACAACAACAATAACAACAAAAATAATAAATAAATAAATGAGGTCTAGTTTTCTAACGTAGATGTTCAAACAGATAATACATTTCTCGCAAAACAGCAGCGAGCTCATTCATAAACAAACATTTTCTGCAAGACAAATTTCTTAATACAATATTTATTATAAAACACAAACAAACAGTCATATATATAAATTCTGCTATCATAAACACTTAATAATTTTTATTTCAGTATTCGTTCGTAAGTGGACAATGTAAAAATAATACAGCTATTAGCATGATATCAGTGTCTTTATAATCTTTGCTGACGAAGAATTAAAGAATGAACGAAAGTGCACGAACAAGGTTCATTCATCACATCACAACATGCAAACTTAGCAAGGGCAAAACAAAGTTCGTAACATAATTCTTTTCTAATAAACAGACGACCTTGCTAAATGCATAATCAACACTTGTCCAGCGTTGGGTTACCCAACAGCCACGTTCCTGGCCTCAATGAAACTCAGGGTTATCTTTGCCATTGTTAAAATGTGCACCGGGGTCTCGTAACACAAAGCTGAATTAATCTGATCCATCACTTTACGTCATTTGCAGACATGTGCCAAGTCAAATTTGCTGACACAAAGCAGTCACATTCATTTCTGTTTTATTTCTTTGGTTTCATAATGGAACAAGTCGATTCTATTTCGTCAAAAGGCGTACTTGTTTTGAATAACAGTGAAAATTTGTCGAATTTCTCACAAACGATGGGTTGAAAAAGCAGTTAATTATCTTCAAGAGTTGCGAGGGTCGTTCTTAAATTAAATAAATCACATAGTTACTGAAACAGAACAACCCTAAACATTTACATCGGTGCCATTGTTACCCTGCCATAATAATGGACTTGACCTGACTAAAAAAGTATAAATGTCGGAACGGACATTGGATCGTTACCACAGTGATTCCAGTGACAGCGGACATCGCCACCGGAAGCATGTGGTCTTTAGCAGTCTTGCTTTTCTTGGGCAGTGCCTGCCACGTGAGTAAATTATTTATTTATTTATTTATTTATTTGTTTATTTATTTATTTGATTATTTATTTATTTGATTATTTATTTATTAAGAAATGACAATAATCAATTAACGTAAGATAATATTCAATTGTTATGCTGAGACAATACTTAGTTCTAATTGTTTGGAATTAATGATATAAGAATTTAACTTTTTTTTTTTATTCATCTTACATTTGCAGTACTCTTAATCTATTTCATAATCAGGATATATTATAAGTTATTTATAAAAAATAATAATATTAATAATAATTAAAAATATATAAACAGAATAAAACACATACTGTAACAAAAATTAAATAAGTAAGTAAATTAACAAACAGTCCAAGAAACAAACGAATAAATAATGATAAGAAAAAAGAAAAAGACCTAAACTTAAAAACAACCAGATAAAAAACATTCAAAATAAAAAATAATACATATTAACTTATACAATACAATATTAACTTATTAAAAACAACCAGATAAAAAACATTCAAAATCAAAAACAATACATATTAACTTATACAATACTGCATAAAAATTAGATATTATTAATAACTGTTTTGATATATTTTAAGTTTAAAAATCGATTTTGTGAATATAAATTATAAAAAAAGAAGAAGAAAAAATAAATAAAAACAATTTGTATTAAACCATATACTTCATCTAGAAATAATACTATCATACTATCCTAATCCGAAAATTATTCGAATGCGTTTTGCAGCTATTTTAACTGAGAAAAGAAAGTCACTGAAAGAGTATTTATAATAATAATTTCAACTAAATTAAACGGGATATAATTCTTTTTTTGTTTCTAAATAAATAAATAAAATTACAGTAAAATATTCCTACAATTTTCACTTTTCCTAATGTATTAAAATATACATGGAAATAAAAGTTACACGATGTTACTATTTCAAGGTGTAGATTTGACAGAATGACAAATTTTCTTAATATATTTTGTACATTTTCAAGTCACTATTTTATTTATTTTTCAACTTTATTTATTTATTTATTTATTTCTTCTTCTTCTTCTTCTTCTTCTTCTTCTTCTTCTTCTTATTATTATTATTATTGTTCTGTTTTTAACTTTTCAGCTGACTGTTGGAATCAGACATGGTAAGCATATATTTTAAATTAATTTATATCATAATGTTATGTAAGATAAAACGGTAAAGGCAATTATAAATACATACATTTAATTAAAACCACTTGACCACAGAAATACCTAATTCACCATTAATTAAATGAAATAAACAAATAAAAAAACAAACAAATAAATAAATAAAAACCTTTTTCTTCACTTCTTTCTCCTCCCTTCTTTACGTAACGCCAGTAACTAAATTAATGTCGTCATTTCTCCATTTCTGTATGCAGAAAATTTAGTAAGAAAAAATGTGGAGAAGCTAAGTACGACGGAAATTCTGAACTTGCAAGTTGCTCTGGATAAACTCGAACATGAAAGCGGTCCTTCTGGCTACCAGGTAATAGCAGGCTACCACGGTGCGCCACCTAGCTGCGAAGTCAAGGGCCAGAAGACAGCTTGCTGCATCCACGGCATGCCAACGTTCCCAGCTTGGCATCGACTGTACGTGGTGCAGATGGAGCGTGCTCTAGCTCGTCAAGGTAAGATATTTTGATAGAAATGTTTTTGTCTTAAATCTCCGAACTTAAGCATATTTTGTTTTGGATACAAGAGGTTGTATTAAGCGTAATTGTAAATGAACTTAAATTAAAAAAAAAAAAAAAAAAAAAAAAAAAGAAGAAATAAATAGAAAAAAAAGAGAAAGAAATTAGAAAATTAAATTGTCAGTTATTCCTGTTTCTAACTAAATCAAAATGAGTTAACAATGACAATGGCTGTCTAATCTTGTGTTTCAATTATTGACGTCATATCGTCGTTCGGAATACCTCGTTTATTTTCGACATTTTCAATGTTCAGGTGGTAGTGGTGATGGCCGTAATAGTGTTCTTTTGAACTAGTTATACAAAGTTTTAAGTTATTTTTAGTCATCTTATCTTTGAAGTTCTGGATATAGTCACACACACACACACACGGACACAAACGTACATACATATGTATATATATATACATATATACATATATATATATATATATATATATATATATATATATATATATATATATATATATATATATATACACACACATATATATATACATACATATATACCATAAATAATAATTTAAATAATAATAATAATAATAATAATAATAATTTATGTCATTAAAAAAAGAAGAAAAAAAAAAAAAGAGAGATGAAAGTTAAAATCTGAGAGAAAAATATCAACAACCACCATGAAATTAATACCAAATATGCCATACTAAATCAAAAACCACCCAAATACAATATACTGAATAAATAAATAAATAAAAAATAAACAAATAAATAAATAAATAAATAAATAAATAAATAATGATTAAGAATTTAATTTTTTTTTTTAAATTATACATACATACATATATGCGAAATTTCAGCGAATTAATATTACTAACAAAAAAATAAGAAAATACCACTTTCGTTACAGGGATGAACACTGGTATGCCATACTGGGACTATACAAGGCCGCTGTCACACCTTCCGAGCCTTGTACAGAATCCCGTCTTCATTGACCCCCAGGGTGGCAAGGCCAAGACAAATTCCTGGTACGAGGGAGCTATTGATCACGCCAACACGCACACAGCACGTGCAGTGGACGATCGCCTGTTTGAGACGGTGGGGTATGGTCAGCACACAGAACTGTTTGACCATGTCCTTGATGCTCTTGAACAAGACGAGTATTGCCAGTTTGAGATACAGTTAGAAGTCAGTCACAACTCCATTCACCTTTTGACTGGTGGCCGATACTGGTAATTTTTGAATATTCTTAAAAAAATATTTGTGTTAAAGTCTGTTCATAATAATTATCGCTTCCAGTGTTAATATTGTATAATTTTATTAATTTATGTTTTTGATTATTCAGAAACAATTTAATAAAAGAATGCATATCAGTACAATACCATAACTATACTATTTGTATAATAATATTAATTACCATAAGTCTATGAAGAAACACAATGAGCTAAAAAAGAAAGAAAATAATAATAATAATAATAATAATAATAATAATAATAATAATAATAATAATAATAATTACAAATAAAATAAATAAATAAATAAATAAATACATAAATAAAATAATAATATTAAAAAAACAGAAGTAGAAAAAATACATTTAAAGTCTGCATCGCGATTTGATTTCAGCACCTACCGCTGTAAAGGCTAGTTAGTATCTTTGCCTTTGCAGTATCTTTGTATTAATTTCAGCCAAATATAACTTTTTCTATAAACATTGTTACCACAGTAATAGTTATGAAGCAAATTTAACGCAAAAACTGAAACATATGCGATCTTTTTTTCTTGTTCCTTTTAGGTATTCTATGTCATCTCTGGAATATACGTCATACGACCCGTTGTTCTTCCTTTACCATTCGAATGTAGATCGTATCTTCGCTATCTGGCAGGAGCTGCAGAAAGCCAGAGGCAAGCCGTGGGACAGTACAAACTGTGGTATCCATATGTTCAAAAACCTGGAACCATTCAACAGGCCAGAGAACACTGATCCTCTAACGAAAGCGCACTCCACAGGTGCAGCTACATTTGACTACCACCAGCTTGGCTACAGGTATACAGTACTCTTAACTCGTTAACTGAAAAATGAGGCATGTGTACATTATATTAATCTTTATTTTGGTTGGTATCATGTAACTTGCCAAAACTAAAAGACAATGGTGAACAGATAAAATTGTCCATATTAAATGCATATATATATATATATACAAGTGGGTGTATATATATATTTTTTTTTTAGTTTCGATGATCTGACGATAAACGATTTGAACAGCCAGCAATTGCTGAAAGTTCTGGAAGAACGAAAATCCGGTGATCGTCTCTTTGCCAGCTTCCAGCTACATGGAGTCGGTATATCGGCAAATGTTCACGTATATCTGTGTCTTCCATCTAAAGATGAGAACTCGCCTGATCACTGCGAATTCTCTGGCGATTTCTTCATTCTAGGCGGTCCCACTGAGATGCCATGGACGTTTGCCTTCCCCTACTACTTTGACGTCACTAAAACGCTAAGCAAGTTCCCCGGAGCAGACGCTTCATTCGATTTCTACGCCAAAGCTGAAGTTACTGCTGTAAACGGCACCCTGCTTCCAGAGCACAGTCTGCCTGATCCAAAACTTGTTCGGAAACCAGGAACGAAAAGTCATGATGGTGAGTTTAAATGGTTAAATCGGAATAACTGTAATACATATACAGCGTTCACCAGAAGTAACATCCAGCTTATGTTTCAGTTTCTTTTTCATCTCATTTTCAGAGATTTTATATCGAAAACAAACTTTAATACCTAAAAACATATATATGTATTTAAATTATAAATGTAAATAGATTAAACTGTAGATAGCTAATTCATGAAGTTGAGTATTGTCAAACTGAGTCTAATACCAGAAAGCTGAAACTGATTTTATTTAACACTGAAAAAACTTACTAGTGTACGAAAACTGTTTTTACATATACATTTTTTTTGTCGTTCATTTTATAACAATGAAACAGTTGTGTCCTCAGAAACCGATTCGCTTCTGCAAACGGCAATAAAGTGCAAAAAGAATTAATTTTTTTGGTAACTTTTTTTTTTTTTTGATAATGATTACTGGTGAATGTAACACTGTAATAATACAAACTGCTCTTTCAGAATCCGTTCATGAAGGTAAGGATCACAAAATCCGCAAAAATATTGAAACGTTGACACTGCAGGAACAGTACGATTTGAGGAAAGCTTTAACAGCTGTACAAAAAGATAAAAGTTCAGGCGGATTCCAGACAATTGCATCTTATCACGGACAACCAATTTGGTGTCCTACTCCAGATGCTAAGAAGAAATATGCTTGTTGTGTTCATGGCATGGCTACATTTCCACACTGGCATCGTCTTATAACAGTACAGTTTGAGAACGCTCTTAGACGTCACGGTTACACGGGGGCTGTTCCATACTGGGATTGGACCAAACCTATTTCTGCTCTCCCAGCTCTCGCAAAGGATGCCAAGTTCAAGGATCCATTCTCTGGCGAAACTGTAGATAACTCTTGGTATAAGGCCTATATTGATGAAGCCAAGACAGAGACCGCTCGTGCAGTCGGCGACAAACTTTTCGCTGCACCAAAGAGTGGTCATCGATTCACGGATACCGCTGAGCAAGTACTTTTGGCATTAGAACAGGACAATTTCTGTGACTTTGAGGTACAATATGAAATAATCCATAATATGATCCATGCTGAGGTCGGCGGTCCAGAAAAGTATTCCATGGGATCCCTGCGGTACACAGCATACGATCCTATATTTTTCCTACATCATTCCATGACTGACAAACTCTGGGCAATCTGGCAAGCTTTGCAGAAAGAGAGAGGAAAGCCGTACAATTCAGCTGATTGTGCCGCAAAAGAAATGCGCAAACCACTACAACCTTTTGGGCAGGTCAGTGTCAATCCTGATCACGTTACTAGGGATCATGCAGTTCCGATTAGCGCTTTCGATTATAAAGATAGTTTTGGTTACGAATACGACGATCTTCAGTTCAATGGAATGTCTATAAACCAGCTTGAAAAAGAAATCAACCAGATGCGTGCCAAAAAGAGGGTATTTGCAGGATTTTATCTACACGGCATCAAGCATACTGCCATGGTCAGCCTGAAAGTTTGTCGCGGTTCTAGTGAATATGATTGTAAACACGCCAGCGAATTCTACATATTTGGAGATGAATACGAAATGCCATGGAAATATGACAGAATTTACAAGCATGATATCACCGAAGCACTGGCTAAGTTGGAGCTGCAACACGATGACGACTTCCATATCAAATATTCAATCGTTACCTTAGATGGCAAAAAACTAGGAAATAATCTTTTTGGCAAGCCAGTAATTATTCGTGACAAAGGCACAGGTTTGTTTAGTACTGAGCGCATATTGAAAAACAATAATAATAAATAAATTAACAGTCAGTTTATATATTAGACAATTTCATGGTCGTAACTAGACTGTTTTTGAAATGAGACAAAAATATTTAATCACCGAGCGGAGCGGGGCAAAACAATTTGGTTAAGGGATTTGGATATCAGTGGATATCGTTTCTATTTGAAGAGCGATTTATACTTTATATGCTTTAAATAAAATCTTTGTATAAATATTTTTTTTAATAATAATAAAATAAAATAAAATAAAAATGTTCGTCAATTTCAATATGAGGCCTCATTTCTGTTAATGTAGTTACGGCCATGGACTTTTAATATGTGGTGTAAAAAATTAAGCGATTTTGAAATTCAAACGATGAATGTGTCTGATTATTTATTAATGCATCCTTTGTTATTATTACAAGAGAACAACAACAAACAAAAATATATATATATATATGATTAAAACGATCCTGCTTTATCTCTGTACTTTCATAAGTATTTCCAATGTCAAACAATTTATGCTTCACAACAACTGTGGTGATTATATGTAACTGATTCTTATATTTATTTTATTTTATTATTTTTTTTAATTTCTGTAGCTGAAGAAGAGGATGACGACCATCTTGTAGTCCGCAAAGATGTTAGCAAATTAACACCAAAAGAACAACATGACCTGAGACATGCTCTTCAAGCCTTCAAAGCAGACAAAACAACTGGTGGATTTCAGGCAATTGCAGCTTATCACGGACAACCCCAATATTGTCCGACCCCAGAAGCCAAATCGAAATTCGCATGCTGCGTGCACGGGATGGCTACATTCCCTCACTGGCACAGACTTATAACAGTGCAGTTTGAGAACGGACTTAGAAGGCACGGCTATTCAGGAGCTGTACCATACTGGGACTGGACCCAACCGCACACAAATGTTCCATTTCTGACGAGGGACCGTTCATATACAAACCCCTATTCCGGAGAATTAACTGAGAATTCATGGTACAATGGTCACATCGATGAAGCCAACACTGTTACTACTCGATCAGTCCATCATCATGAAGAAGGAGAAGAAAGTCACAACACATATCTTCTAGAACAGACATTATTGGCCTTGGAACAGGAAGATTTCTGTGACTTTGAAATACAGTTTGAAGTTCTTCACAACGCAATTCATTTATTGATTGGCGGGAAAGATATCCACTCCATGGCAAATCTGCGTTACACAGCCTACGATCCTATTTTCTACCTTCACCATTCCATGATTGACAAACTCTGGGCTATATGGCAGGCTGTGCAGAAGCATAGAGGAAAGCCATACAATTCAGCCAACTGTGCACAAAGTGAAATGCAGACAGCACTACATCCATTTGATATGGCCGGTGTTAATCCAGATCCTGTCACACGGAAACACGCAATCCCAAACACTGTCTTCAACTACAAAAATGAATTTCATTACAAATATGACAATCTTGAATTTAATGGTATGTCCATTCCAGAATTGTCAAAAGAATTGTATCGCAGACGCGCAAGAGGCAGAGAATTTGCAGGCTTTATGTTGCACGGAATAGGCAAGAGTGCTAAAGTGAAGTTTGACATTTGTCCTGGCGTTGGACACACTAACTGCAAACATGCCGGCGAATTCTACATTCTTGGAGACAAGTATGAAATGCCTTGGAGCTATGAAAGATATTACAAATACGAAATAACCGATGCGTTGGCTGACATGAATATTCACCATTACGATGCATATCATTTGGTTTATACCGTTTACGATAGAGAAGGACATAAAATAGGAAACAGTCAGTTCGGCACACCCGTTGTTATTCATGTCAGCGGTGAAGGTTTGTATTTATATGTGTATGTGTGTGTACATACATACATACATACATACATATACACATATACACACATACTAACATACATATATACATACACAGACACATTATTCATGTCAGCGGTGAAGGTTTGTATTTATATGTGTATGTGTGTGTACATACATACATACATACATACATATACACATATACACACATACTAACATACATATATACATACACAGACACATATACATAAACACATAAACACCCGCACAAATTCATATTAGTCATCACCTTGCACGAATTCTCTCAGAATAATAAAATTATAATAAAACTGATAAATTATCGGGCGACATAATGAATAGCACTGATGAACAATTTTGGTTTTAACGTCAACACAAAAAGGCAAATTATTGACTTTAGCTTACACAAACATTTATTCTAATACAATACACGATTTTATATGTACGGATATATAAAACACATGCATAAATTCTGGGACCAGAATTCGAAATTTTAATAGCTTACTTCAACAATTTTCAGTGTTTTGACAAGTAATTTAAAATTATATATTATAAATGTTACATTATCATATACACAACATCTCTCAGTTGTATATTATTTCTGGTATATAACCCCAATACCAGACACATTATATATAAAGTATCAAATTACTTTTTAAATTCTACAAATCTAAATGGGTTAATTAAAGGCTGGACTATTAAGTTAGATCTTAGAAAATTATTTTAGTTTTACTGTAGTGATATACACAGTCATGTTCTAAATGCGTTATAGAAAGAGATATATGTATCACCTGAATGAAAAACACAGTAATTTTATTTTTCAGATTTTACTTTTGAAGATCAGCTAATAGTAAGAAAAAGTGTTGATTCGTTATCACCAAAAGAAACAAATCAGTTGAGAAAAGCATTGGCTGCACTAAAAGAAGACAAGACTAACTTTGGATTCCAGACAATGGCTGCTTATCATGGACAGCCCATCTGGTGCCCCAAACCAACCGCTGAAAAGAAGTATGCTTGCTGTGTTCACGGCATGCCTACCTTCCCTCACTGGCACAGGCTGATAACTGTACAGTTTGAGAATGGCCTCAAACGACACGGCTATACAGGAGCTGTGCCGTACTGGGACTGGACCGTGCCTCATAATCAGCTTCCAGATCTTGCCAGAGACCCAAAGTATACTGATCCAGTTACTGGAGACACATTAGAAAACTCTTGGTATAAAGGTCACATAGATGAAGCTAATGCCGAGACAGTTCGTTCGATAGATGACGCACTGTTTCAAAAACCTTCTGGCCGTTATACACGTTTAGCTCAGGAAGTGCTACTTGCTCTCGAGCAGGATGATTTCTGCGACTTCGAAGTCCACTTCGAGATTGTCCACAACATGGTGCATGCACTTCTTGGCGGACCAGAAAAGTTCTCCATGAGTTCCCTAAGATACACAGCCTACGATCCTATTTTCTTTCTTCACCATTCTATGACTGACAAAATATGGGCAATTTGGCAAGCTCTGCAGAAACAGAGAGGAAAGGCCTATAATTCCGCAGATTGTGCCCTTTCTGAAATGCAAAAGAAACTTCAGCCATTTGGACTTTCCAGAGAGGTCAATCCGGATCCTCTGACCAGAGGCCATGCTGTTCCTTTGACCGTCTTTGACTATAAAAACAGTTTTGGTTATAAATACGACAATCTGGAATTTAATGGTCTTTCTGTTGAACAGCTTTCTAAAGAAATTGATCGCATACGATCGAAAGAGAGGTTTTTTGCTGGATTTAAGCTGCATGGAATTAAATGCACCGCGCAAGTACATTACCATATTTGTGCAGGAACTAGTGAAATTAACTGCAAACATGGCGGGGAATTCTACATTTTTGGAGACGAATATGAAATGCCATGGACATACAGTAGAGTGTACAAACAAGACATTACTGACGTAGTTCACGAAATGGGTTTTACCTCAGAAGACCCTTTCCACGTCGTCTACACTATTTACGCACTGGATGGCACTGAATTAGGACATGATCAGTTTGGCGTCCCGGAAATTATTCACGACATGGGTACAGGTAGGCTGTAGACCAGATTAACTGTCTGACTGTAATAATTCAGATTTCTGAAAATCAAACAACAATTACAATTTCAGTTTCAGCAATTTCTGCTTCTTTTATTTTTATTTAATTTATAAAATATATGCTTGCGTATGGATGTGTGAATCTGTGTATTTATCTTTGTGTGTGTGTGTGTGTGTGTGTGTGTGTGTGTGTGTGTGTGTGTGTGTGTGTGTGTGTGTATATCAATTACACTAGCCATTTAAACGGGAGTAATGATATAGCGCATATAAGAATTTTACAATGTAAGCAGGAAAAACCGTTATTTATATACGAGTCGGAAATCATAAACCAAAAAGAAATACATTTTTCCCGGTATCTTGAAGACTTGTATTAACAAGGACACATATTTACGCACTGATATATATTCTGATTCTACTCTTTTCCTTCATTTTTCTGATTATTGATTCCTTTCTATTTTCTTTTTCTTTTTCCTTTATTCAAATTTTTTTTTGAGCTGTACACTACAAAAATACTATCACTGCTTTCAGCTATGTCACGATTTTATCACCGATCGGAACTAGTGACTCGTAAGGACATTGCACAGTTAACAGAAAATGAAGTCTACGAACTGCGGGAAGCCATGGACCGCTGGCAGCACGACCTGTCAGTTGTCGGGTATCAGGCGATCTCCGAGTACCACGGCGAGCCTGCACGATGTCCTCGACCTGACGCAGCTGTCCGCTGGGCATGCTGTCACCACGGAATGCCCACCTTCCCTCACTGGCACAGAGTGTTCATGGCTCAGGTTAGAGTACCGTCCGATGTGATGATACTTGCTAGCAATATATGAGATTTCGATCAGAGAGTAAACAAATAAATTAAAGTAAATCAATAAGTGAGTAAAGAAACAAAGACTGAATAAGGAAAGAGGCGCAGATATGTGCAAGACCTAACCAATAAGCTTGAAAAAGGTAAGTCGTAATATAAATGAATGTATATTTGTTTTTTTTTACAGATGGAGGACGAACTGGTGGACCGAGATTCGCCTATTGGTGTTCCATACTGGGACTGGTCTCTTCCAATGACTGAATTACCAAAGATCGTTACTGATGAGACCTACACAACAGCTAACGGAGAAGTAAAGAAAAATCCATTTTACAAAGTTCACATAGAACATGTGGATAAAGACACTACAAGAAATGTAGTTACAGATCTTTTGTTTGAAAAGCCCAAGTTCGGTGATCATACATACCTCTTCGATGCTATGATTTTTGCATTCGAGCAAGAAGACTTCTGTGACTTTGAAGTTCAGTTTGAAGTAATCCACAATGCTGTGCATCTGTGGGTTGGTGGAGACGGATTATATTCTATGGCTCACCTGCACTACACATCGTATGATCCAATCTTCTACCTGCACCACTCGAATGTTGATCGTTTATGGGTCATCTGGCAAGAACTGCAGAAAATGCGTGGAAAGCCATATGTCGCAAACTGCGCCAAGAGCGAGATGTCTAAGAGAATGACACCATTTTCCTTTAAACCACCTCTAAACAACAATGTCAAAACTCGGGCACACTCTCTACCAAATACTCTGTATGATTACGAGCACCTTGGCTACCAATACGACGCTTTGCAATTTGGTGGCATGAACATTCATGATTTAGAAGCTTACATCCAGCTGCAGAAGAAGAAAGATCGTACATTCGCAGGATTCCAACTTGGCGGTATTAAAACGTCTGCTAATGTAGATGTCTTCGTGAATGGAGTAAAAGCAGGCACATTCTCCATCTTGGGAGGTGAAAAGGAAATGCCATGGTCATTTGATAGGCCTTACATGTTTGAAATCACTAACGCACTGGTCGAACTTGGTTTAAAACCTACTGATGACTATTCTGTAACAATAACGATCAAAGAATACAACGGAAATGATCTGGATTCAAATCTGATACCTGAACCCCTTATCATCTTTAAACCCGGCATTGGTAAGTATAACGTTTACTACATCTTTTCATTTATCACCTTAATAAGCTTAAAGGTTTCGATTAATTTTGGCCATTTGAGAAAAACCATATTTCTAGGTGGTGAACAAAACTATCTAGATACTTGTAAAATGTGATTAATTTATTTTTTTAGTAAATTAGATAAATATTTAAATGATAAATGAACTTGTAATATTTCCAAATAGAATATTCAGTTTTCGAGAACAACAACAGCTACAGCAGCAGCAGCAACAGCAACAACAGCAACAATAATAATAATAGTAAACATCATACAATTGTCATAATAATTATATATATCTTTAAAAATTACTTTTTTTAATGTCATGTTATTGAAGATGTTGTGTCTACTTTTAGTAGATAATACGTTAGTATCTATTTTTGTTTTCAGTTGATGTGCACGAAGAAGAAAACCACTCTGAAACAAGAAAAAATGTTGATATGCTATCCCCGCAAGAGGTATATCAACTCAGACGTGCTTTGGCAAGTCTGCAGGAAGACAAAACTCACGCTGGATTCCAAACAATTGCAGCTTATCACGGACAGCCTTATTGGTGCCCTTCACCAGACGCCGAGAAAAAGTATGCTTGCTGTATTCACGGAATGGCAGTCTTCCCTCACTGGCACAGACTCTTAACGGTGCAGTTTGAAAATGGCCTCAGACGACATGGATACACAGGTGCAGTGCCTTACTGGGATTGGAGCAGACCTCTTACTGAATTGCCAGCCCTTGTCAAAGATCCGACCTACAAAGATCCAATTACCGGAGATGAAAAACCTAATTCTTGGTTTAAGGCTCATATTGACGAGGCCGGTGTTGATACAGAACGATCTATCGTCGACAGACTCTTTGAAAAGCCAGCAATGAACCACTATACCAACGTTGCACAGCAAATGCTTCTGGCTCTGGAACAAGACAATTTCTGCGATTTCGAAGTTCAATATGAGGTAGCCCATAATCTAATTCACGCTCTGGTTGGTGGAGATAAAGTTCATTCCATGGGATCCCTGCGATACACCGCTTATGATCCTATATTCTTCTTGCACCATTCGATGACAGATAAAGTCTGGGCTATCTGGCAAGCTCTGCAAAGGTACAGAGGAAAACCGTATAATATTGCAAATTGCGCTTTATCGTCAATGTGGAAACCGCTTCAACCGTTTGGTCTGTCGAGTTACATCAATCCTGACCAGGTTACAAGAGACCATTCATTACCAGCGATGTCTTTCGACTACAAACATCACTTGGGCTACGACTATGATAACCTAGATTTCAATGGGCTTTCCGTGCAGCAACTGGAAAGAGAATTCTACCGCAGACGATTGAAGGAGAGGGTATTTGCAGGCTTTTTATTGTACGGAATAAAGAATAGTGCCATGATAAAATTCAAAGTCTGCGCAGGAGCCAATTGCAAAGATGGTGGTGAATTTTATCTGCTGGGAGACGAATATGAAATGCCATGGAAGTATGATAGAACGTTCAAATACGAAATCACCGATCTTCTTCACGAGATGAATCTCCGTCCTGGAGATGACTATCATATCACCTACACAATCTACGCGTTGGATGGTACAAATCTAGGTAGCGATAAATACGGCACGCCTACAATAATTTACGACAGAGGCGCAGGTATGTTAACAAACTTATTAAACAAGTTGAATACAGTTTGTAATATAACTAATTTTATCAATAATATATATATACACAGAAGCTGCGCAAATTATGTTTTAAAGGCTATTAAAACGTTCATTTCCGTGTATTATTATTATTAATTTAAATATTAGATCAACAATATTAATTCTAATTAAACAACATCATAATCTTTCGATTCTATTTTTTACAGCGCTTTTCGAAGATGAATACACTCACCCTATAAATATAGCCACCCACGTTAGAAAAGATATTTACAGCCTTAATGATGGCGAAATTGAGAGTCTTAGAGCGGCCTTCAATGTTCTTCATCGAGACGGCACCTATGAGAACATTGCCAAAACCCATGGACATCCAGGTCTCTGTGATGGCTTAGCTTGCTGTGTACATGGGATGCCAACATTCCCACACTGGCACAGAGTTTATGTTGTACAGGTTGCAATCGCTCTCTTACAACAGGGTTCAGCTACTCCTGTACCCTACTGGGATTGGACCAGCCCCTTGACAGAAATTCCAAAACTTTTATCCGATGCGACATTCTATAATTCAAGAGAACAAAGATACGACCCGAATCCATTCTTTAGTGGAAAAATCAGTGATATAAATCAAGTCACATCTCGTGCACCCAAACCAGAACTCTTTCATTCAAACTATTTTTACGAGAATACCTTGTTAGCATTTGAGCAGGATAATTTCTGTGATTTTGAAATTCAGTTCGAAGTGACCCATAACGCATTCCATCTTTGGCTTGGTGGTCGAGACACTTATTCAATGTCGACGTTGGACTTTTCCGCCTTTGATCCAGCTTTCTTTGTATACCATGCCAACACCGACAGACTGTGGGCAATTTGGCAGGAATTGCAGCGATATCGAAAGAAACCATACAATAGTGCTGATTGTGCCATCAATCTGATGCACGTTCCTTTAAGACCATTTAATGGTCCGGACAATAAGAATCCAATCACCAGGAAAGCAAGCACGCCATTTGACGTGTTTGATTATCAGAACAACCTTAAGTACACGTTCGATACTTTGATATTCAACAATCTGACCATCCCAGACCTGGAAGATATCCTAATTGATAGAAAGAAACACGACAGAGTATTTGTGGGAGTCATGTTGCATGGCGTGAAATCATCCGCACAAGTAACTATTTACGTGTGCGTCCCAGTCGGCACAGGAAAAAAGAATTGTAACAACAAAGCTGGAGTCTTCTGTCTTCTTGGAGGTCCTTTAGAAATGCCTTTTACTTTTGATCGACTCTTCAAGTATGACATCACTGATACCCTTCTTCGTCTAGGAATGGACCTGCAAAGTCATGCTTTTGATATCAAGCTTCATGTTGAAACTCATGATGGAAGAGTACTACCTTCAGATACATTTGGCGAGCCAACCATAATGTTTGTTCCTGGTACAGGTAAAGACTGCTGTTATATTTGTCAGTTTTATGATATGTGTGGGCTGTTTATATGTTTGTATGTTAATATTTATATAGTACCTTCCACTAATATTAATAAACTATCATTTTTTTGTCCTGAAACAGGTGAATAATTATTTTATTACTGACTATGTTCTACTTTCACATTTTAAAGAAAAATATTCTGATCTTGAAGAATTCTTCGAAGCAGTATTAGTTTTATAATACCGTAATATTTGTACAATCACTAATGCAGTCTCATAAATTCTGAACATAATACAGTTTGTATATATGTTTGTTGTCGTATATTTATGTATATAAATAATAATGTTACCTAAATTCGAATAAGTTATTTCGTTATAACTGAAATTTACTTAATTGACTAACCTTTAATTTTAGAAACTCGACAGACTGATGATGGACGCAGAACTAAATATGCAGTTCGAAAGAACATTAATCATCTCAGTCCTAAAGAAACTCTTAGTCTCGTTAAAGCCTTGAGGTCAATGCAGGCTGACAGTTCTGCCGATGGATTCCAAAATATTGCTTCATTCCACGCGCTACCTCCACTGTGTCCAAGTCCAACTGCAGCTAAACGATATGCCTGTTGTGTCCATGGTATGGCAACTTTCCCTCAGTGGCATCGATTACACATGGTACAGTTCGGAGAATCTCTGATGAAACATGGCACTCCACTCTGCGTTCCTTACTGGGTGTGGTCAAGACCTCAATCAGCTCTGCCAGAATTACTTACAAAAGATTCTTTTACCGATCCTGAAACGGGCGAAGAAATATCAAACCCATGGAAGGTAGCACACATTGATTTCGAAAATGCCGACACAACCAGGGATCTTATAACTAGTAAACTGTTCCCACCTGCAAAGGGAGGTTACAAAACATGGTACTACGATCAAGTAATGTATGCTTTGGAACAAGAAAACTTCTGTGATTTTGAGGTTCAGTTTGAAGTCATGCATAATGGTATCCATTTGTGGATGGGTGGAAATAAAGAATATTCAATGAGTCATCTAAACTACACATCATACGATCCAGCTTTCTACGTACATCATTCTGAATGCGACAGAATTTGGGCCATTTGGCAAGAACTGCAGAAATACAGAGGTCTTGATGGCAATGAAGCAAACTGTGCTCTGGAGATGATGAAAGTACCACTGAAACCGTTTAACTTCGGCCCACCATATAACCTGAACAAGAAGACATCAGGATATTCTAAACCCGCAGATGCTTTCAACTACAGAGAACACTATGGCTACGAATACGATTCTCTTGAATTCATGGGTATGACTATTCCGATGCTTGATACTGAAATCAAGAAAATACAACACCATGATCGCGTTTTTGCTGGTTTCCTTCTCGCAGGATTTAAAAAATCTGCCAACGTTGACTTCCAAGTATGCGATGCCAATAACAAATGTGAAGATGCTGGATACTTCTCAATTCTGGGCGGACTCTCCGAAATGCCTTGGCACTATGATCGTCTTTATAAATACGATATCACGGAAACTTTGAAGAAACTTGGTCTTCATCATGATGATCCATTTACAATAAAACCAGTAGTAACACATATTCACGGAACTGTACTAGAGGGCTTAATAGGAACACCTAGCACGATCTTTGTTCCTGGGAAAGGTAAAATATTGAAATTACCTGTTTCATTAAATAATTACTGACTACAGTAATTAAAGAATAATTTAAAATGTTCGCAAAATATTTCAATCTATACTAGAAAAAGAATGAAGTCAACACCAACAATAATGATGATGATGATAAATAAATTAAGAAATACAAACTGTTAATTCTCCTTTCCTTTCCTTTTCTTTTTGTTCTTCTTTTTCTTCAGTTATTATTATTATTATTATTATTATTATTATTATTATTATTATTATTATTATTATTATTATTATTATTATTATCTTTAAAGATATAAGCCAGACGGTAATCCACACTTCAAGTTCGGTAAGAAGAGATATAAATTCCCTGGACGAAAGAGCTAAAGAAAACTTAATTTCGAGTTTGAATTCGCTGCAGTTAGATACTGGAAACGACGGTTTTGATGTCATTTCATCTTTCCATGGTTTACCAGCAAAATGTCCAGATCCAAATAATCCAGAATATGCTTGCTGCATCCATGGCATGCCTTCATTCCCGCAATGGCACAGGCTGTACGTGCGACAGTTTGAACTTGCTCTCAAGCGACATGGCAGTATCAATGCTGTTCCATACTGGGACTGGACTTTGCCAGTGAAAGAATTACCATCACTGGTGACACAACCTTCTTATTATGATGCTATGCAAGATAAAGTTATCGACAATCCATGGTCACGAGGAATTATCCCAACAGAGAATTCTCACACAGTGAGAGATTTGCAACCTGATCTGTTTAGGACAACAGACGATGGAAAATATTCTCTTCTGTTTGAACAGGTTCTGTTAGCTTTGGAACAGACAGACTTCTGCGATTTTGAAGTACAGTTGGAAGTTATCCACAACTGGATTCACAACTTAGTAGGCGGTAGACAAGAATACTCAATGGCATCACTGCACTGGACGTCATATGATCCTTTCTTCTACATCCACCATTCCTTCGTTGACAAACTATTTGCAGTTTGGCAGGAACTTCAGAAACGAAGACATCTTCCGCATGACAGAGCAGATTGTGCATTCAATCTAATGAATACACCAATGCAACCATTCAACCTGGACATTAATGCTAACCCATTTATAAAGGCACACTCAAAGGCTTCGGATTGTTTTGAGTATGTGCATCTGGGGTACAGTTATGACAATTTTAATGTGGGCGGTTATGATCTTGATCAGCTCGAGGACGCTATTGAAAGAAATAAACATAAAACTCGAGTCTTTGCTGGATTCCTTTTGTTTGGTATTGGAACTTCAGCAGAGGTACATTTCGACATCTGCAAATCTGGTGACCACTGCACCCCTGGAGGAATGCTGTTCATCCTGGGAGGATCTAAAGAAATGCCATGGGCATATGACAGGCTTTTCAAGTACGATATCACTGAAGAAATAGCAGCACTTGGAATTGATCCTATTGATCTATTTCATTTAGACGAAGCATTCCATCTTAAAGTGGTAGTAAAAGATATGTCTGGCAATGAAATTGCAGGAAAACTTCCAGAACCAACGATAATTTACCAACCTGCCGAAGGTATTTTAGTCTTTTAAATTACATTCCTCAGTTATTTATTATTTAATTAATTTATTTATTTATTTATTATTTATTTATTTACTTATTTAGTTAGTTAGTTAGCTATTGAGTGTGATTGTTTAAAAATCGAGATGATAGTAGGAACTTGTGGTCCTGAAAGATTTTCCGATATAAAATGAGATAGTAATAATAATAACAACAACAACAAAAACAACAACAATAATAACGATGACGATGACGACGACGACGACGATGATGATAATAATAATAATAATAATAATAATAATAATAATAATAATAATAATTTAAAAACAGGTGCTTCTGCTTTCGGACACGAGGCCACAGGATCTGAAGTGGGAGTAAGAAAAGACGTAGACGATCTGTCAGTCAATGAAATAAAAAATCTAAGAAAAGCTATGGCTGCTGTAATGGCAGACACAGGTCCCAATGGGTTCCAGGCAATTGCCAGTTACCACGGAAGTCCACCAATTTGCGACATGCCTGATGGAAAGAATTTATCTTGCTGTATTCACGGTAAGTACATTTATTACTTTTAATTAATAATCTTTTTTTCCAAGCGCGTAAATGGCTAAATAGCTACCACCACTCCACTCCTGCAAAATATCAATTATTCCATTTGCATTTATCTTTTTTTTTCAAACAGTAATTACAGTTTTAAATTGCGATTTTTTCTTGCAATATTAAGATGAATACTTAAATAATTTCCAGTGCCAGCCTTCAATTCATTATATGGCTTCTGCATATAAAAACCTTTTTTTAAATACCTTCATTTAAAAAGAATTTTAAAAAAGGAGAAAAAGAAGGAAGATAAATACGGCTTCAGTTATTTCACTTATATCCAAAAAAGAAGAAAAGGAATCTGTTATACTTCACAAAATTTTTAAACATGTAATTTCATATATTTATGTAGTCAGTTTATAAGGTGTTTTACTTATGTTTAATCAGGTATGGCCACATTCCCACACTGGCACAGACTTCATGTTAAACAGATGGAAGATGCTTTGGTTTCCCATGGAGCAGTTATTGGCATGCCTTACTGGGACTGGACCAAATCCTTCACAAAGATGCCCGCCTTTGTTACTGATGATGACGATAATCCATTCTTGAAGGTATCATTTAGTATCTAAGAATTTACATCGAAATCATATAAATATATAAATCATTCAAAAAATTAATTAATTAATCTATCTACCTATTTATTTATAGTAAATAATTATTTATACTGATTGTCTGCACATACTGCACTATATTTCCATTTGTTTTAATATCTTCTGTATATTATTGTTTTTGTTCACAGGGTAAAATTGAATACCTTGGTAAAGAAACAACAAGAAATCCAAAACCACAACTGTTTAGTGACCCCGAGAAAGGAGAAGAATCATTCTTCTATCGTCAGATGTTGCTGGCTTTTGAACAAATAGATTACTGCGCCTTTGAAGTCCAGTTTGAGGTGACACACAATGCTATCCATTCCTGGACAGGAGGCCACGATCCCTATTCTATGTCTACTCTAGATTTTACATCTTACGACCCACTGTTTTATCTGGTCCACTCCAGTGTAGACAGAATCTGGGCTATTTGGCAAGCACTTCAACTGTACAGAGGACGTCCATACAACCAAGCTTACTGCGAAATCCAGGACCTTAAAGAGCCTTTGAGACCATTCAGTGATAGCAGGAATCCTAATCCAGAAACTAGGAAACATTCCACCGCTTTTGATTCATTCAACTACAAGAGTCTCAATTACCAGTATGACAACCTGAAATTCCACGGTTTGTCAATTCCTGACTTGGAAGAGATTATTCATGAGCAACAGAGACACGATCGAATCTTCGTTGATTTCCTTCTAAGAGGATTCAAGAAGAGCGCTGACGTTGAATTTGATATTTGCACAAAAGATCATTCAGTCTGCAAATTCGGAGGAACCTTTGCACTTCTTGGAGGTCCATACGAAATGGAATGGGCATTCGATCGTCTTTTCCGTTACGATGTGACCAAAACAATGAATGAACTTGGTCTTCGACACGATTCTGACCTGGATATTGTGGTGAGAGTATTTTACATCGATGGAACGCAGCTAGACTCTAGTCTGATTAATCCCCCAACACTGGAATTTGTGCCTGCTAAAAGTAAGATGTTATAAATGTTTATAAATTTCTAAACCAATGTTTAACGAAATAATAGATTACATTATTGTTATAAATGAAAAGTAATAACAATAACAGACAAATACATACATACATACATACATACATACATACATAAAAAGAAAAAAAAAATGAAATAAAAAGAATAATCCATGAATCTTTAATTATTCTATTTAATTTACTTTACACTTGCGAAATGTTTATATTTCAGCTCCTGCTCCGCACCTTGGCATTCCTGCTGATAAGATATTTAGAAAAGAGATTAACACCCTAACACTGGACGAAATCAGTCAGCTAAGAAACGCCTTGTTCAGAATGCAAAATGATGGCGGCAAAGACGGATTTGAACATATCTCTGGTTTCCACGGTGCTCCCTACATGTGCCCTGAAAACGGTGATACGAAGTATGCCTGCTGCATGCACGGAATGGCTGTGTTTCCTCATTGGCACAGACTGTTCACAGTACAATACGAAAGAGCTCTTATTAAGCACGGATCATCAATTGGCGTTCCATATTGGGATTGGACAAAACCGTTCACAAGCATACCTTCATTCTTTGGTGAGAGTACCAATTCCAATCCATTCTACAAATACCATATTGGCAGCTTAAATGAAGATATTCGACGAGATCTGCAAGATGAAATGTATCAAACTGAAACTCTGTACAACGGTGTCTTAGAAGTTTTGGGTGAAGATAATTACTGTGATTTTGAAGTCCAGTATGAAATATTACACAACTTAGTCCACTTTTATATCGGCGGTTCAGCTGACTATTCAATGTCCACCTTAGAATTTTCTGCATTTGATCCGTTCTTCATGATCCACCACTCTGCTATTGACAGAATCTGGATTATTTGGCAAGAATTACAACGATTGCGTAACAAGCCTTTCAACGTTGCTCCTTGTGCAGGAAGCATAATGCATATGCCTCTGCATCCATTCAGCTACGCAAGTGTCAACGGAGACGACTTTACTCTTAAGCATTCCGACCCCGATACCGTCTTTGACCACGAGCAGTTTGATTATTGGTACGACTCTATGTCACTGCATGATCAATCCTTGGAGGAACTGCATACATCTATCAAAAATCTCAGACACAGCCCGAGAACATATGCCGGTTTTGTACTTTCTGGAGTGAAAGACACCGTCGTCGTAAATGTCTGGATGGCTAACGGTGGAAATGAAGAAAAGGTTGGTCATTTCATTATCTTTGGAGGAAAGAAAGAAATACCGTGGGCTTACGAAAGAATCTACAAAATGGACGTGACAGACATCGCCAGAAAACTTAATCTGAACCCGATGTCTGGCGATCCCTTCACTGTCAGAACAGAAGCCGTAGCAAGAGATGGCACACCGATCACACACAGGATTTTCCCCGATGCCCTTTTAGTTTATAGACCCAGTAACAGTGATCAGGACATAATCATCGTTCCAATTGGCAAAGACAAAAGCTTACCACCGAAAATAACTGTTAAACGTGATACGTATATCATGTTCCAGAAAGCTGACGACTCGATAACATCAGTAATTGATTTGGGCAGTTATACTACATTCTACAACTGTATAGTTCCTCCGTTTGGATTAAACACCTATGATATGAACCGATCATACCGACTTGAACCAGGCGATCACTTCTTCACAGCAGCATCAGTGGAACAGTGTCAAAAGAACCAGAAAATTGAAGTCCACGTAGATGATTACTAAAAAGGTAAATCTCTACATTTTCGGTGTTTAATTGGTAGAAAAGGACGGATTAATGGTAATAGCATTAAAATGCATTTCAGATTTCATTCATTGAACACCGGAATAATAATCATAATGATGATCATGATGATATTAATAATTTCAGTTTAAAAATTAAAAATATATATGTAAAAACTAATTTTGAACATTAATAAATAGGACTACGCTATGTTTGAATATAGCGTATATCAAATGAGAGTAGCCCGAAAAAAACAGTTCTGCCGATATAACCCTGTTTATTCCTGTTGATTATAAATGACAGTAATTCATTTAATGATATCTAATTTGACGAATTACGAAAGAAATATTAAGAAATATTCATTTTACTTCATATTCTTCTTCTTTTTCTTTTTTTTAAATTATTAATTTTTATTTATCTATTTTTTTTATTTTTTTTTCAGTGATAGAATGATTGAATCTGGAAAATATTCCTGCCGTGTCAACTGTATAGACAGCAAGCTAGAAGAAACAATATCTGGACTATGAACATTAAACAGTTGCAAGTACTAATGTCGCGGTCCAGTGAATGAATAACGTTATAGTTCTATTTATAAAAATAAATTGTTGCAATTAAATCTGCTGTGTTTGTTTTCTTGTTAGATTTTTAGAAACGATATTCATTTCATTTATTTATTCGTTTTTATAAAAATGATAAGAGAGACATAAACAAAATGATAAAGAAAAAACAAGCAAATGTTCGCTATTTAAAAATCGACAGACACAAAGATGTAATTTATTTAAATATAATGCTAATATAGAGTAAAAAAAAATACTGGATTATAAACGTATATCATCCTATCCTTCAACATTCAAGTCCAGTATAAAAATGACTGTTCAGTGTGATAGTTAAATATATATACATATTTAAATCTTGATATAAAACATGAAAAATAATATGTATAAAAATAAAAGCTGTTTGTTTATATATTTGTTTATTATATAGAACGTTGATTTTTATATTATAGTAATATACTAAAATGCTAAGAATACAATTAAAAGTGATGTATTGTGTTACAGATTTAACTATCACTTAGTATTTATAACAAAAGCAACAGCAACAACGACAATATAAGAATAATAACACCACCAACAATAACAACAAAAAGAAACAAAAACAGCGTTTTATAACACTTACATTCGTAATTATTACAAGGATCTGAAAGTGTTAAATTATCATGTAGATCAGCGGACATTGCATGGTCCTCTGAAACATGAATTTATCGTTTAAATATCATTTGTATTGCAAATAACACCCCTTAGTCTGTTTAACCAAGTAAACAGCAATCCCTCAGCTACATTTTGAATACAAATATTTATAGTTAACAGTAAAAAGTAACGTAAAACTTTGTAACATATACATATTCGTAATTACTAGCAGTACTGTTAGCTCAAGGAACATAATTATATCTGATTGGTAAATGTATCTAATTATCATCAAAATATAAAAGGAGGATTTGGTTATTTATATCAAACACTTTTTAAATCTATGATCAATATATATATATATATTTAAATATATATATATTTAAATCAGTGTTTGTGCGCGAAGTAAAAGACGGAGAATTCGAGGGAAATTCTTTGATTAGGTTAATGGTATACAATGCATTGTTTTCTACCTTATAGAGGTCTACTAGACACAATGATTTAATTTAAAATCGTAAACATATAGCATACTTTAGGAAAACTATATAAATAAATTCAAAACATCAACATTATTTAACAAAACTTATACATAATACACAAAAAATTTCTTGTCTTTTTAAAACCATAAGCATAAAATTTAAAATATAAGAAAACAAGTTAAATCATATTGTAAGTCTTACTCTTTCAAAGCTGTGTATATAAATTGAAAATACGGATAAAATACATAAACATTTATATGTATGAAAATATCTAATCTTTATAGGGCTAGTATTCGTACAATTAACCTTAATAGATAATAGCATATTAGATTTTAACTTAATTTGTATTTTAAAGCCGTCAATATAGTGTAACAAAAAAACAAAACAAAAGAAATTAAAATCAAAATTAAATAAAAAAAAATAAAATAAAAAATAAAAAATACAAACAAAAACGTGCAATAAAGGATAATTCTCAGCGACATTCATTGTCACTCACAGACATACAAACACACACACACACACACATTTATACCCTCCTTGTATATAAAAATATCGATTCGTAATTAATAAAAACTTTAATACGTACATTGTATTTAAACAAATACGCATAGGTTAGCGTATATGTATGTGTAATGCTTCTGTACGTGCGTGCATGTCCATATCGTATATTATGATTTTGAAGTTGTAAATTTTTATGTTAATATCCAGTATAATATGTCAGTAATAATACTCAAAGGTGACATTTTGACCCATTCATCAATTAAAATCGCCAAATAAATGAATAAATTGGAACTTAAAAACATACATAACAATAACAGTATCATACTTACGTCTTCTTACAGTAACAGAATTCCGATAAGACGTTTTCACAAACCGATGCCGTTGCTAAGAAATACGTAATTGTTACGACGTAAAAAGTTGTTCGGACGTTTACGGCCGGTTCACGAACTATTCCGATGTAATTTTATTAACGACAATGAAGTGTTGTTTTAAAATATCGTTATCGCAGTATTTTATCTTCTCGAAAAAAGTATCCCTTATTTGTACATTTGGTACACGTTTCGTGTAATCATCCAAAATTATTTGACGACCATGTAAATCACTGAATATTAATTATTTGTTTAACGAAACTTCTACACAATAATAACAACCCCAACAACAACAGTTATAACAGCAACAAGAAGAAAAAATAAAGAAGAAAAATAATAAGAAAAAATTATGATGATATTTGACTGTGAAACTATAAGATTAATGATATCAAGAACAGAAGCAATAAAATTAAGTAAGTTAGTAACTAAGTAAGTAAATAAATAAATAAATGAAGCTACGTACAATTATATTTTTGTTTTATTTTTTGTTCTCTTTTATATAAAACTATGTTGATGGTTATAAAATAAAATAATCTGTTAAATCAAAGAAAGGTACTATTATCTATTAAGGTTACGTCTACTATCCAAAACTCTAGACTGTATTTTCGTAGTAAAATATTTTGATTCACTACAATTTTGGTAAAGGCAAATATTTTCCAGTCATACTGTGAGTGCAAAGTTTCTCTCTCTCTCTCTCTCTCTCTCTCTCTCTCTCTCACTCTCTCTCACATAGACTCTCTCTCTCTCACACACACACACACACTCATGCACACACACACGCACACACATACTTTCATATACACAGTATACATGAACACAAACTACATATGTATGCACACCTACATACTCATACACATAGTCACAAACATAAACACAGTATGAGTGAAACGTGGATATTCAAACACAGACGATCTTTATGCATACACACAAACATTCATAAACACAATATATACACATCGATATATGCTACACGTATACACATACAAATAAACGACATTCATACACAGACCAACACTATCAGCGTATTTTTTGACTGCTTGAAGAGTCACAAGAGTTACCTCCCATGTAAATTCTGTACTATTTCTGAAATTTTTCTTATAATAATGAATCCAATTAACGTTACCCTGATACCCAGAGATTCACACCAGTACATATTCATTCATTCACATGTATAAAAACA
This sequence comes from Chrysomallon squamiferum, assembly GCA_012295275.1. Classification (NCBI taxonomy): domain Eukaryota; kingdom Metazoa; phylum Mollusca; class Gastropoda; order Neomphalida; family Peltospiridae; genus Chrysomallon; species Chrysomallon squamiferum. The sequence goes on from CM022670.1 coordinate 24,929,190, forward strand.
GAAACACATAAACCAAACACTTATTCACTTATATAAAGAGATGCATCATATATCTATCTACAAAGCTATTTCTAATAAAAACAGTTAAACACATACCATATAAGCGCGCGACTTTCGATGTCTTTTGCAAATTATTATTTTTATTATTAATTATAAACATATTTATATACGCTGTGAATTGTAAAAAAAAAAATGCCTGGCAATTTTATAACGTTTCCCTAATTTTTGGATAAAGGATATGTATGTGAAAATTATCAGTGTTAACAAACAAAAACAACCATTGTATTAATAAAAAGCAATAATTCGGTTCATGGTTCTTTGTATGGATCCTCTTATTCCTTTATCTCTTTATTTCACAAGTGAACTGAACATTTACGTACAATTTTGAGTTACCTTAACAGATTATAAAGACAGAAGAGTTAACTCCTGTTTCACGACATTTTTATTTCCTAAATACTACTACTACAGCAATTATTTTTACTATTACTACTACTATTACTGCTATTTATTTATTTATTTATTTATTTATTTATTTTTGTTTATTAAAACAAATGATGGTCTCAATCTTTTTGTCGCATTTATTTTCATTAAACGTTTTATTATTATTATTATTATTATTATTATTATTATTACTGTTATTTTATGACACATATTATATATTTTCAGTGTTTTTAATTACTTGTTTATTTTCCACATTTAATTGAAAGAAATTATAGCAATGCAATAAAAATAATTTTTGTAACTTTTGTACTCTGTGCCAAACATTGTCATAAACAGATACGTATGCAAAATATACAGATATACTGTTTTAAATACAGTAATGTTTTACAATAAAAATACGTAGATGTATAAATATTCATTAATATTCATTGCTATAAATATTATTAATTTAACTGTGTGAAAAGAAAACCCAAAACAAACTTGAAATATTATAAAGTCGCAAGAGTTAACTCCCATGAATGTATCTAATTGCTTTATGATTTCATTACACTGCTTTGTTGTTGTTATTTATTTATTTCTTCTTCTTCTTCTTCTTCTTCTTCTTCTTCTTCTTCTTCTTCTTCTTATTATTATTATTATTATTAAGTAACTGAGAACTGTGATTTTATTATGTTCAGCTACTTTATTCATAGGCTGAAAAGTATTGTGCAGTACGTATAATCAGTTTCCACAGAAGTTTTTTTTTTTTTTTTGTTCATTCTTTATACACTGGCTGAAGTTTATAAAATATAATACATTATTAAATAAACAAAATAAAATCTTTATAATCTTGTTCTTTATTTTCACAGCTAAGCATAAACATAGTAATTCGGTAAAGATATTTTCATTCATATATACAGATACACAGTCGTAACATACGAGCATATTGTCATAATACAATAGTATATACATTGTTACGCATAGAAAGGAATACTTTATAGAGTCAATTCTCGATGGGCGGCTTTTCACATTATCTACGACATTTACGGAGTTTGAGTTTATAGCAGAATGCATTAAAACAGCGTTAACTAATGTTTACTGATACCATGTTTTACTTTGCTATGCACAATCCCCTTCATCCAAAGAAAAACATTATTTATATTCCTTGTGACACACACACACACACACACACACACACACACACACACACACACATATATATATATATAAAATAATATAAAATATGGAAAACAGATTAAAATAAAGAAATTATATAAATAAAATCATAATATAAAATAATATATACAACATAAAAAACTTAAAAAGAAGAAAAAGAAGAAAAAAAAAAATTTAAAAAATAACAATAATAAAGAAAAAAAAAGGAAGGATAAAGTTAAAATATAGACACAAATTACCTACAGACTCTATAATCATTTTGAATTTTAATTTAATACCGATGATTTCCTCATTTGCCACTCGGATTTTTATTTTAAAAGACAAATTACTGAAAACAGGACAACGATGAAGAAATTAATCAACTTGCAGACAGTATAACACGCGGTAAACAAACACTGAAAATACAGGGACGTGGTCGAGCTCAGGAGTTTTTGAACTTAGAAAAGAAACGACTGATTTGCTGTTACGTGATAAAGATGGGAAAACTCACTGCTGCTAATAATCACATATCAATAATAATAATAACAACAACAACAACAACAACAATAATAATAATAATTGTTATTTTTATTATTATTATTATTATGACGATATTTTAAAAGTAAGCGGTTACTTTTACTTTGTAAATACAGTGCAGTGAAAAGACTGAAATAAGAAGTTGAAAAAGAACGTGAAAATAAACAAGAAATTAAAGATAACATTTAAAAAAAAAACCACACACAAATAAAATATTTAAAAAATTGAAAGAAAGATAAAGAAGTAATGAAAGCATTATGAACATCATGTAACATGCAATGAAAGGAAGAACAAGAATAATAAAAAAATGTTTATAAGAAACAAAAGTAATGGAATAGTTTATGAAAATATGCCACTAAAATAATATTAAAATGTGGTAAAACAGATATAAAAAAAAGAAATTAAATAAATAAAATCATATATAATAAAATAAATACACGAGAGAGAGAGAGAGAGAGAGAGAGAGAGAGAGAGAGAGAGAGAGAGAGAGAGAGAGAGAGAGAGAGAGAGAGAAACTGATTTTAGGATAGGTGATAAAAAATAAATAAAGTACTTATAAAGAATGCAAATAAAAATAATTATAATTAAAGAGAAGCAATAAAAAACTACAAATAAGAGACAGTTTTGAGATTATTCTAATTTTAAACGCATAAACATTATATATTTTTTTGTACGTTAAATTTTCAAAGAGCTAATAATGAAATTGCCGACATATGGTAGACATTTTTTATCCTTTATTTCAAATATACTTTCACGTAAGCACCACTTTCAAGCAGTTTTGTAAACTTTGCTGACGAAGAATTAAAGAATGAACGAAATTGCACGAACAAAGTCCATTCATCAGATCACAACATGCAAAGTTAGCAAGGGCAAAACAAAGTTCGTAACATAATTCTTTTCTAATAAACAGACGACCTTGTTAAATGCATAATCAACACTTGTCCAGCGTTGGGTTACCCAACAGCCACGTTCCTGGCCTCAATGAAACTCAGGGTTATCTTTGCCATTGTTAAAATGTGCACCGGGGTCTCGTAACACAAAGCTGAATTAATCTGATCCATCACTTTACGTCATTTGCAGACATGTGCCAAGTCAAATTTGCTGACACAAAGCAGTCACATTCATTTCTATTTTGTTGTTTTATGACTGGAAATTAAAAAAGTCAAGTCTACTTGACTCCAAGGTGGACACAGGATTAGCAAATATGTTTCCTACTTTCAGTTTTGAGGTTTCAATAAAGAGACTTCTTCAGAAAAACCTGAAATTCGGGCAAGAATCTTTTTGATTCTTTGTCACGGACAAATAATTAGTTTTACTGATGGGAAAAGAAGTTATAACTTTTTCTGAAGTTTCACCTCTGTGAAGAATGGAACTGACCTCACAAAAAAGTATAAATGTCGGAACGGACATTGGATCGTTACCACAGTGATTCCAGTGACAGCGGACATCGCCACCGGAAGCATGTGGTCTTTAGCAGTCTTGCTTTTCTTGGGCAGTGCCTGCCACGTGAGTAAATTATTTATTTATTTGATTATTTGATTATTTATTTATTTATTTTCAAATAAATATTCTGATTGGTTTCAGTAATTGTTCCGTTCCAAATGAATATTACAGTATGAATATATTATGTGACGTGGGTAATAAAACAAATGAAATATATTTACAAAGTTTGTATGCGCTTATATACACCAAAACAGTTGTAAAATACATAATTATTTATATTAGTTGTTAAGTAATATACCAATTAATAAATAAATAATAATAAAATAAATTAATAAATTAATAAATAAATAAATAAATAAATAAATAAATTAATTAATTAATTAATTAATAATAATAATATTATTAATAATAATAATAAAGAGAAGAAAAAAATAATAAAAATTACACTTTATTGATGTAATAATAAAATGAAAATAATTTTACTTTTTTATCGTGAACATTTAGTATACTGAAGTAAATACAAAATTATTATGTAAAATAAATACAAAATTGATTATGTAAAATATTTTACACGAAAACGCTTACGATATAATGCATTTAAAAAAAAATAATTAAATAACAAATAATAAAGCTTATTATGCATTAATATATGTTTTTGTGTGTGTTTGCGTCTATATATAAATTATACCACTTTATCAATAATCTTCTGATTTCTGTTTTCGTACATCCGTGAACGAAATAAATGTTTACACCTCAGTTTATGTAAATTTTTATTACAAATAATAATAATAATAATAATAATAATAATAATAATAATAATAATAATAATAATAATAATAATAACAATGACAATAACAATATTAAAATAACTTAATTAACCTATAAAAAATTAACCTTCTAAAAAATTAACCTGTAAAAAATTAATTTTATAACTACAGAAACTTACTTCAGTTTTACTTGCTTCCATTCCTAACATATTTTTCTGTTTTCACAGTATGAATATTGTTTGCAGTTGATACTGTGGTATTTTCAAACCAAATCATTGATAATTTATGTTTCACCTTTTCAATCTTTTTCGTTTTTCTTTCTTATATGTGTGTATATATATATATTCCGAATGAAAACTGAATTAAGTAAATTTAAAACTACAGTGTTGATGTTAGGATAAATCTCGATTATGATATTATTCTGTTAACCTTTCCATGTGATAACAACTCTAAGTTTCGTGAAGGTTTATGATGTTACTGTTGTAGAAAATTAAGCATTTTAACACCAGAAAATCTATTTATGTCAAAGTATTGAGCGAAATAGAAAAAAATTATAGTTATGTGTATTCGACTGTGTATGTGTGTGCGTCCGTGTACGTGTGTGTGTATACACGTGTGTTTATAAGTAAATATTCACATTTTCGTTTCTAATTTTGCATTATATTTTTTAATGATATATATATTATGTTAATAAATTATATGTTTGTCATTGGATTTTAGATTAAATATTTATTTTTATTTTTATTTTGACGTTTTATATCTTTGACATGTATTGCAATAATTTTTCCTTTTTTTTTCTTTTTCTAGCTGACTTTTGGAGGTAAGTTTTAATTAAAATCTCCAAAATGCGAAATAAATAAATCAATAAATAAATAAATAAATAAATAAAAAAAAAAAAAATAAAATAAAATAAAATAAAATAAAATAAATCTGAATTCATTTTTATTTATTCATTCAGGTACATTTAAAAAAAAATATATATATATTTCTAAAGATCTGATGTAGTCATTTTATTTGAATAGACATTTTAAGCTCCACATTCTCACTCGTTCTTTCTCAAAGACGCGATGCTAACTTACAGTCGCGTAACAAACGTTGCAAACTGCTACACCGTCCGTTAAACTCTACGTTTACGTTTTGTTCAGATACTGTTGTAAGAAAGAATGCCGATGAACTAACAGATGAAGAAATCTTGCAGCTGCAAAAATCTTTAGACAAACTCGAACATGAAAGCGGCCCTTCTGGCTACCAGGCAATCTCAGGCTTACACGGCGCGCCACCTAGCTGCGAGGTGAATGGCCAGAAGACAGCTTGCTGCATCCACGGCATGCCAACGTTCCCAGCTTGGCATCGACTGTACGTGGTGCAGATGGAGCGCGCTCTAGCTCGTCATGGTAAGATCTGTTGATAGAACATTTTTGTTTTCTTAAATCTCAGAACTTGAGCAGATATAGTTTTGCATTGTATTAACCCGAAGTGTAAATTAATTGAAGTTAAAAATAATGAATTATATAAAAACTGTAATAGAATAAAAAAAAAAAAAAATGTTAAAGTTACAAATTATAAAAATTCATCTTGGAGATTAAAAAAAGCAAATAAGGTCCTTCTAAATGTGTCTATTTTCTTTTCTTTTCTATAATGGTATTTTTGGATACTCAAAAATACTTGTTTCATTTATTAATATTTGATAACAATAAAGTATGACAATGATAATTTTATAAATGCATAATGGATAAACCCACCCTCCCAAAATTAGAAAGAAAAGGGCCAAACAAAAACAAACAAATAAACAAACAGGAAAAAACCTCACAAAAAAACCAAAATTCTATCATATTGCAGTTTACAAGGATTATAATTATTTGACATTCTAATATTTATTATTATTTTTTTTTTTCGATATAACATTACGATCAAAGAATATAATATTAATATATGGGTATCATTCCCTATTTGTTTTGTTTCATAAATAAACACTGGTTGAACAATAAACTGTATGTATTCCAATTTAATAAGACAATTTCTGTCTATCATATTTAGCTGGTCTTTAGCTTGAAATGAATTTTTTGAGAAATATTATCCAGAATATATTAATTATAAACACGATTCACTTAATCAATACGCATATTGTTATGTTTCCGTTTGTTAGTTCTTGTTTTGCCTATAATGTACTAATGTATATGTGTGAATATATATATATGTATATTTTTTTAATTTTTTTTTTTTTTTATTTATTCAGATTCTTATCAGAATTAATGTTGGATGTAATAACAAAACTTCATCTTCGTTTTATTTTTTTTAAAACAACGGTAATAATTACAATGATGATAAATTTATGATTTTGATTTTGTTATTATTATTATTATTATTATTATTATTATTATTATTATTATTATTATTATTATTATTATTATTATTGTTATTGTTATTATTATTACTATTATTATTATAGCAGTAGTATTAGTGGTATTTGTAGTAGTAGTTGTTATTATTATTGATATTATTATTATTTTTGTTATTATTATTATTGTTGTTATTATTATTATTATTATTATTGTTGTTGTTGTTGTTGTTGTTGTTATTATTATTATATACAACATCTGGTTTCTTCTTTGCAGGGTTGACCATTGGTATTCCCTACTGGGACTGGACTCGACCAATGACCGAGCTGCCTCGTCTCACTGCGGAGCCGGTGTTCATCGACCCGGAGACGGGCAAGGCGATGACCAACTCGTGGTTCGAGGGCAAAATCGAGTACGAGAACACACACACAGCACGAGCAGTGGACGACCGTCTGTTTGAGGAGGTCAAGCCTGGACACAACACCCTGTTGTTTGAAGGTGTCCTCGACGCCTTGGAGCAGGAAGATTACTGCCAGTTCGAGACTCAGTTTGAAGTGGTTCACAACGCCATTCACCTCCTCAGCGGAGGTCGATACTGGTGACTATTTTATTTTCAGTTTTGTTCTCTTTTTTTTTTTTTTTTTGCCAAGTGTTTTAGAAACGTGGGCACCAGAAAGGGTGTTTATTCCATTTATCATGTCTGATATAGCTGTCCTTGACGATTAGACATCTTTGCAAATTCCTTGTTAATAGGAAAGACTGATGACTAATGTATGTATGTATGTATGTATGTATGTATGTATGTATGTATGTATGTATGTATGTATGTATGTATGTATGTATGTATGTATGTCTGTTTATATGTGTATATCTGTAAGGGAGTATATCTTAGTAAACTGGAAAT